>JANZLD010416720.1:0-15569 GCA_026413575.1 Erythroxylum carthagenense
ATGCCGAGATATAATTAAATATCCCAAACCCATCCTAATTACCAAAATGCCCTTCCTATAGGAGAGGGGATGTTACACGGTGTGTACCCTACGGTAAGGGGGCGCTACATAATGTAGTTTATTTTAATTTTTATAAAAGACAAGGAAAGAAAGGAAAAGAAAGAAAGTAAAGAGAAAAGCAAAAGAAAAGAAAAGAAAAAGAAGAAAAGGAAGAAAAAGAAAAAATGTTTAAATAAATGTATCAAGGAGGAAGTGCCTATGTGGTTTGTAAGGTTATTCATACTTAATGCATCCTCCTAAAGTTGTATTAAATGGGTTGGTTGCATAATGTTGAATATGACATAGATGTTGGCTTAGAATTGTGGTTTCAATATATTATCATTATCAATTTTATGAGTGATCCCTTCAGATTGATATATACTTCATATGGTTCGGCTATGAGAGCTTGAGTTTGAGTTGTGAAACTTGTTTTTGCATTCATCATAGTTGATGTGCATAATTGTGAGTGAATGTTAGTTTTTGCACTTGATAGCATATTGAGTGTTGATTGTTTCACTAGCTTTAACAGCTTTCAAGTCACTTGACCTAAATATATCTCACCTTACCTTTACCCACATTACAACCCTAAAAATTTCTTTAATCCATGATTTCACATTTGACCTTTATTGGTGGAGAAATAAAATGATATGCAAAGTTGTGGATTGTCATGATCGTGAATGGTATTGAGTGTTCCCACGGATATTTTTAGTCAAACACATTTTCTAAGTCTACCATTAGATTCCTTGATTTTTAAAGGTATTGAATGCTGATTGATTGTGAGTAGAAGCTTGGAATGTTAAGTTCTTACTATGATTTTTGAAATTCATTCATCTTTGTTTATGATTATGTATTCATGGGAAATATAAGAGATAAGTAATTGTGTTTGGGTTTATGAGCTTAATTTTGATGTTTTGCCTGAGGACGACAAAAAGCTAAGTGTGGAGGAAATTGATAGGTGCTTAATTGATTATGAAATTATTCTATAACACTTAGTGATTATTGACATGAAATTGCTCAAGATTCTCACTTTGACTCATATGTGATTTTAGGTACAATTTGGAAGCAAAGAAGTTAAAGTAAGTTGAAAGCACGATATTTGGGCCATTTTTTGAAGATTTACATTCACTTGTTTTCTTGGAACGAGAAGAAGATTATAGCAAATAAAGATAAGAGGAAGACAAGAAATGAAAACACAAAGAAAATGAATTAAAGTTGATCACGGCTATGCATGTCCTATGCAAGAACATGAGTTCAAATTTAATGGGAAGCATTTGGATTTATTGTTCTAGAATTAGATGAAAGAAGAAAGAGCAATACACAGCAGACACATAACAACGTCCAAGGAGCAGAGCACATCAAGACCGAAACGCTAATAGCAAAGAAGAAAATGTAAGGCTGCAGGTTGGATACAAGAGAGGAAACACAAATAAGTATATGTTTCACGCAGACATGCGTACATGCAAACAATATCTACAAAATGAAGACATTTTCAAGAGGGGAGCATAGATTTTAAAAGAGGAGTGAACAATGATGGTGGACCAATAATAAAATTAGAACACAAGAATAGTAGCGTAGGAGGTGCAGTAGCGAGAGTGAGAGAGGAGTCTTCGGTGGGACATTAATTCTTGGAGAGGCTAAAGCATTTTTTATGGGAGACGCCCATTAAGGGCTAGACATCCTAATGCCTGGTTCAGAGGTGACATCAACGCCAACAACTAGAGTTAATTGTATTTCACTATTTTTGTTGTTTCTTTCTCCCATTAGAAATTGATTGTGTTCTCCTATGTTAATTGATTTAGGTTTATGTATGGATAATCGTATTCTCATTATTGTTTAGTTATTTGTGTATGAACCCATTGGGTATTATGAAAAGATGATTTTAACGCATTCATTGAATCTTTTATTTGTAAACCCATTGCTAAAATTTTGATATAATCCGTAATTAATATGTTAAAATTCGTGTGTAGCGACTAATGATTTGTAATCATTGTGGATAACATAACCTAGGTTAAATGATGCATCGTATGTGGTTATTGCCTTGATTAATCATTTCTCCTAATTCGTAATGCTACTACTCAATTAAATCTAGAGATTATATCGTAGGTTATTTAGTAGTTAGGATTAATTAACAATCATATCTTGATTAAACACTACCTAAAGAAAAACTGAGGCTAATTATTAACCTAACGATTAATAATTTCTAGGAGAGGTTTAAGAACAACAAATCAATAAAATATGTTTAATTAGGGTGTAGGCCGAAATTAAAATAAAAAATTGGGTCCCTACCGTATTCTTCAATTTTATCATTTTTTACATGTTTTTTTTACATTGCTTTTGTTAGTTAGTTTAGCTTTATTTTATTCTCTTATTTCTAAAACCAAGCCCTCCTAAAATTAAACACCAATTACTTTCATTTCGAAAACTTTACACACGCTCTCCATGAGATCGACCTAGACTCACCATTGCTATAATAGTAGGTCAAGTTATTTTATTTTGACTAGCATTATGACGCGTTGTCACCAAGTACTCCATAATAATTGAAAATCTTGGTGAGTAACATTCCATAAGTTAGGCAACCAGTTGTATTATTGTGATTCCCTTTATCCACCATAAACCTTAAGATCATTGCAGGGAGATTCACTTTGTTCCCTTTCAACAAATTATGCACTACATAAGTGTCTAGCAAACTACCTTTCAACAGAACTATTCCTGAAGAAAATAGAAGTAGCTAATCACGATGCAAGGCATCGTGGTAGTTAATCAAATTGTCTACTCCAAGGTCTCCCATCTTGGGTATTTTCATCATTAAAGCATATGCATTTAACAACTTCTAACAAATCTAGATCATCAACATCCCATTTATGACAAGAAAAATTAGTTCTCTATATAGGAGTTATGTCCAGTGTATCTCATAAAATCTCTTCAGAAATTAGAATCTCACTTTCACGTACCCATGAAATAATGGCTAGCTTTCCATTAATTACTTCTTTTCTCATGTGTGTATAGAATGCCCTGAATAGCTCATCACACACTGTCTCATCTAATTTCAAGAAATTCTGCCAACTAATTACAACAAATTTAGGAGAGATAGGTATACCTATGTTATCAAACATTATGGGAGGCAAGACTCTCCTAGTAACCACATTCTTGTACTACATTTTATAGCAAACTTCAGCTTCCGTTGATTGAAATATTTTTGGTGGTATTGCTGTTTTCCTTTTTGTGCAACTATTTTCATCTTCTTTGCTCTATTTTCTTTAAGAATCTTCTTTTCATGAAACAACTCATTTCTATCAATAGAGTCCTAGATAGTTTCTTCAGTGGTTTTTTTTCCAAAAAATTTCTCAACTTACTTTGCAATACTTCCTTTAATTTATGGTTTTCTAATCAACTGAGAAGGTTCTTCATCTAAATCATCATCGTTTATAACGCAATGTACTTTTAATGTTGGGCCCCGTTTCTAGAGCCCAACTCTAAATGAAAAAACCATAACTATCATCGTTTTACTTCCTTGTAATCTCTTCTTTCTCTTATGCCAAACATATTGGGGCCCATTTCTGGAGTCCAACCCATGAACCATAAATGTTGGCGTAATCCAAATAAATCATGAAGCTTAAAGTCTCATACCATTTCTATGTTCCTTTTTCTATAACACATCTAATTTATTAATATGTATGACAAAATTCGTATTCATGATTTACCATCTCAAATCGATAACTTCCTCAAGTATACTTTAGTTTCAATTCAACCTTATCCATATGCAATTTCATATTCCAACTCAACATCATCCATACATAATTCATTAACATAAAAAAATAGAATTTTACAAGCCCTAATGGCATTCCAAGCCACAATACAACAATAATCCAAAATCTCAAAAATAAAAAAGGTGCATGAATTAATACTCCATGAAAAGTGACAAATTCTTGTATTTTACATAACTCAAATTACAACATAAGCAAATTGGGAGTGATGCCTTGACTCTCTTTCACTCCATCTCTTGCTCAACACATGAAGTTGGGGACGAAAAGGAGGGTGAGCTTAAAGCTCGTGGGTAACAAGTTTATAACTAAGTATAAGCAAAACCGTTGAAATGGTCCTTTGTCATATAAAAATCATAATGAATTCATAAAAAGCTTCGTTCTCAACTTCTCAGTCAAATTCACAATTCGAACTCAAAACTTATAGTTAAATATCATCACCTCAGCACAGCATATCCATTTAACCATTAATATAAAACACTCAATTTATGTAACATACTTGGCAATTCAAAGATACAATGCACAAATAAATGGCTCGAGGGTTCCATGGAAACAGAAGGGAGAAACCAAAGTTTACACCCTGAACAAAATGAGTCCATTTTCGGAGCTCATATGCCACAAGCGGGTAGCCGGGAGAAGGCTCTTATCGACGTGCACGTGACGAACAGAATGGTTACACTCTTGCCCAAATAGAAGCACATAATCATGCTCAAATCATTTTATCAAATGCTTTCATGCTTTTCATGTTCTTTTCTTTCTTTTCATCCACACAAAATGCCATGGCATTTTTGAAGGCATAACAATAAATGTTTCAATGCATTCCCATCTTTATTTTGAAATTCATCAACAAAGTTCATATACCGAAACATGTAGCAATTTTTCAAATCATTCAAAAGAAACAAAAACAACATTTATGAAGTAATTGAAATCATTCTTGATTTGGAAGAAAACATTATTGGATCATTTCTAAATTATAAACATGAAACCCACCTGAATTCCTTGCTTGGATACATGCTTAAAATAGGCCTCTCCTTTTGATCCTCTTGCCTTCCTTGATTCCCTTTATCAAATACAAAATTCCCATTCAATAGGAGACCCATATATTGCAGATTCACTAAGATAAATTCTAAAAACTCAAACTATTCCAAAAGTCCAAACATTCGGGTCAATTTTCCATGATCACTCTGATCAAGTAAATGACAAAATATGATAATATTCTCTTCTAGAAAAATATTTCCCACTGTCTTAAGTTTCTAATGACTCCAAAATTATTCAATTTGGTTCAGTACTATAAAAGTTATGCCCCAGTCATATTGGAACTATCCTTATGCTGAAACAAGAATCTATGCTCAACTTCTGTCCAATAATTGAGGTTCTTAGAGATTGCATTAAAACTTAATTTCTTCACAAAACTTGTATCCCTATGGCTCTAGTTTATAGTAAATTAAAAATCACCTCATTTGGACATCTACATCAAAATTTATGTCTAAAATACCAAAATATGTCTGTGTAGGAAAACAAGATTTCACCGCGGCGAAATCAAAAGCTCGCTGCGGCGAAAATGATGGAGCTTGCCGCGGCAAACATGCCCAGAAACCTCCCGAAAACTTGTTTTTCGACATTCCTCAACTATATACTTCCCATCTTTCAAATATAACTAATATTAATCCTAAACCATCTCTTATACTTCATTTCTAAACTCATTCCAACCCAAAATCATTCACAAACACAACATAATCATTAACCCTAGAAGATTGAAACATTTTTCATACACCATTCAACAACAACTTCCTACACACATTCAACCCCATATTCACTTCTAACCATCACTAAATAAGGTTCATTCATCAAATCAAAAGAGGTTAATGCTTATACTTACTTGATTTGGCTTCAAATTCTTCAAACTCTTCAAGATTTCCCAAAAACCCTAATCTTTCCCTTCTTCTCTTCTTCTTCCACGATTTCTTCTTCAATTTCCAACAAGACAACCATTTCTTCTTCTTTTTATGCCCTTAATAAGTGTGAAATGCCCAATTTGCCCTTCCATTAAACCTTATAGCCTTATATGCTTAAGTGACTTGCCTAAAATGCCCTTATGCATTCTTACCACTTTTAATACAACCAAACCATATAATAAAATCCTAGTAACATTTACATAACAAGTAGCTCCAAAACTTTATCCATCAAATCTCAAAATTCATTTAAATCATGCTTAATTAAAATAATAAAATTTCGGGGGCCAACATAGGCACCTCTAGATGACTGAGTTAGAATCCTAACAGAACTCTACTAGCTAAGATCACAATATTTTCCTATCTTATCCTTTTCAGATTACATCAAACTAACTAAAAAATGACATCCCCGTCTAATTAGCACTCTATCTAATAGGATTAAGCTACATCACAATAACAAGATAAAAGATTACATGTATATAGGAATGATCTATCCATATCCACGAAGATCTCCTTTATCTTTAGATGATCCTTCCATATGATTTTTATCTCTTAATGTTGATGTTCATCCACTGTGATCTTATCTGTCACATCATCAAAGATCTCCTCATCTTTATACGTTGATGATGAGTCATCCAAGCCAATAGCACACTGGTTCATCCAATGCTTTCCTATGCCAACTCCATTAGCCATGGTCCGTCCATTTGAGCACCCAGCCTTAGCCAAGTCAGCTCGTACAAGGTCTGAAACTCTCTCAAAATTCGCATCATGCTTGATATACTTGCTAAGTCACCTTGGAACTCTCATATATTCCCTTCATGCATGTGATCCAGCTAAACTTCCACTCAATGTCCATCTTAAGCCTTCTTTTGATCTCACATCTGAATCTTGCATCTCATTGAAGATTTCGGCCATTGTGCACCAATATATGTCAACATTTGACATTACTCCTTTTCGTCCTTGCCTCCTCGTAAGTCTTTGCCTTGTTATGTTGTTCCATGTGTCGAACATTAGTCAAAGCTTCCCAATGCCACGTATGATTCCATTATTAGGACTTAGGGGTTTAACACTAGGGTAAAGGAAATTTTCATCTAAAGCAAGGTTCGACATTAGTGATAGATTATAAAAAGAGATTTTCGGAGCTTGTCAAAAGTGTTCCATCTATTGTTGATAGCAAGGAGTAGAAGTACAAGAGGTTTACTACAGGCTTAAGTCCTAGATTACAGATTTATCTGTCTTTGGCTTTATAGACAAACTACAGAGAATTAGTTAAAGCTGCAATAAAAATGGAGAGAAATCCAACAATAATCGCTCAGAGTTTAAGATCATAATAGAAGCGGAGTGCACTAGCTAATTCATCCCAAGGTTTAGCCAAGAAAAATAAGTCAAGATGGATATAAGGAAGGAGGTTTAGTAGAGGTGGATCATCTATCTAGGGATCTTTTAGGTCACCCACTAGGCCTAAGACTCCCACAACACTAGAACCCCAATGCCAAAGTGTACTACTACGAACCCAGGGATGAATATATGGGTTGTTTCCACTATGATTAAGAGGGCCACTTTATCAAAGATTGTTCGTAATTAGCCATTGCAAAGAGGTCGGTAGTTAGATCTTCAACACCTTCACAAACTAGAGGGAGTTGCAGACAGGGCGACTAGGGTTCTCATATCAGGGGGTCAAGTTTTACTACATCCAATAGAGGTTTAAGGTATAAGAGAGCAGCCCTTACAAGATAGACAGGTAGACCCAACACATAGGCCCAAATTTTTGTGGTCACCCACCAGGAGATCGATGCCACACCAGATGTAGTCACCGATATGACTTCTTTTTTTTAATCAAGAAGCCTATGCTTTAGAAGATTCTGGTACTACACATTCTTTTAAGTCTGTGAATTTTTCTGCAAAATTAAATGTTGATTCTTAGTTATTATATGTTGGGATAGTAGTTTCCCTCCCAGTTGGAAACTCAATCTTAACTAAAAGAATGCTTGTAGATAGTAAAATACTATTTAAGCATAAAGAGTTTCCAGCAAGCATAATCATATTGGATATTCGGGATTTTGATATTATTCTTAGAATGAATTGGTTATCCATGTATTGAATAGTGCTGGATTGTTTTAAAAAAGAAGTTAGGTTGAGTCAATTAGGGAAACCAGAAGTGATATTTCGTGGGATACGGAAAGTTCTTCCCACTAGTATAGTGACCGCTATAGTAGCTAATAGAATGCATCATAGAGGATGTCAGGGATATGTAGCTTACATGATTGGATGGGGTAATGATGACGTTCCATTAGGAGATATTTCAGTGTTCAGAGAGTTCCTTGACATGTTTCCAAAGGATCTTCCAGGATTACCCCAGATAGGTATAAAGTTTAAGATAGATTTACCTCTATAAACCTAACTGATTTCAATTACTCCATACAGAATGGTTCCAATAGAGTTAAATGAATTGAAAGTGCAAATACAGTAGTTGTTATGTAAGGGTTTTGTGAGACCCAAAACTTCTTTAAGGGGGCTCTAGTCTAATTTGTTTAAAAAAGGATAGGAGTTTAACAGGGTCTTTGGTTCACCTGCTAGAATAGATAAGGAATGTAATTGTTATTCTTAGGAACATAATAGATGAGGAATGGAATAAAATGAGTATTAGTTAGTTTGATTTATTGCTAAAGAATTTCTATGCTAATGTTTGGTGTGAAAACATAAATTTGGAATGATAAAGAAATAATTAAAAATAGAGCAAAATATCTATTATAATCCTCACTAATTACATCATCATCATCATCATCATCATCATCATCAAAAAATTGCAAAGGAAGCTTACACGATCATATTTTAAGGGTAGCAACAAATAGAGGAATGTGGATTACATATGATATATTCTCTACAATTGGAGATCTTATCGTTTCAAGAACTCTTTGACATATCATATGACTTGGATAATAAATAAAGATCAAAAGATAGGTATTAATGCCATAATAGATTTACATAAATTTGAAAAAGTCCAAATCCAACAAAGAAGCTACAACTGATGCTCAGAATACATACATAGAAAGCTACAAAATAGATATAAACTAAAACCTACAAATTTGATAAGAGGGGAAAGATGTCCAACTGATAAATGTTGTTCAGAGCTATGCAAAAAACAAGACTGAGACAGATTATGGGCAAAAAGTAAAATCATTATCAAAACAAAATGTAGTTGATTCAAGTGAAGACTGCCTCTTAGGCAATTTTTCTTGTCCCTGCCAAACCAAATGCTACAAAACAAATATAGCGTTAAAAATGGCATTGCTTATGAAGAAAATTAACATTAGAAAATGGAATTGCTTATGAAGAAATTAACCTTAGTAGTAAGTAATTGGAAACATATAATCTAGCAGTATCATGCTTACGTCTAATTCTCATCTTTTCTTAAACCCATACTTCTTCCGTTCATAAAATAGATCTATTTTTGCACTTCCCAAGTTTACAATTTTAGGAAAACCATCTTAATCCTTTTCCTGTTGAGTGCACTTTTTGCAGTACTATGCATCAAAAATACCCACTCCTCTATAGACAACACATCGTCCTTGCAACGATCAATAGTTGCATTCGTCGCATACCTGCACTAGCGTGCAAGAACAGACATAAGAGTCATAGATCACACATTTACCATCACACTTATGACGCATTCATCCAATAGCAATCCCCGGCTGCTTATGACACATGATCAAGTCAAGATGATGCTTGACCATTATTGTGTAACTCTATCACATCAATTAACAAGACAATATTAATGACTAGTTAAAGAAACCATATCAATCCAATACACAATTACACAATTAGCAATGCTAAATACGATGTCTATGCATAAAATGCTTATAGAAACAAATGAAAACATACAAGAAGAACAAAGTAAAAGTGATTCATTACATTAGTGCAAAAAGTTCTATCAGTTATTCAACACTATCATCAAAATAAAAAATAAAAAATAGCAGCAAACTGACAAAATAGCAAATTAAAATAGATCATACTTAATACTATCTATGTCATAACTTGGAGTTCGTAGAGACTCAAATCTTCATTTTCAATTTTTTTAAATAAACAATCTACACAAACTGAGAAAAATTAGAAGGAAGCATATAGTCGATTGCAATTTTGTCAATCTAGTTAAAAAGTAAAAACAAACTTTCTCTAATTCACAATCAACAAGAGCCTAGGGTTTCTGGGAAATGCAAAGCAAGTAAAAGTAGATATTAAAGAAGAAATGTATCTCAGAATCAGTGTAGGTCTTTAGAACTCAGCAATGGAGCCTCTCTCCTTTTGCTAATCTCAAGCCAAAAGGCTGTTGGGAAATGGATGAAGAGCTAAAAGGTTATTGCAATCGCTTAAAGGTGGATGAGCCTTGAATCATCAGAAGAGAGGCTCTTTGAATCGTTTAAAATACGATAAAGAAAGGATACTTTTGTCATTAATTCATTATATTTATTCTAGACAAGCACGGAATAGGTAAAGATAGGGGAGGTGTAGTCTTTAGTTATTCCCTAAAATCAAAGAATAACTAAACATTTTGATTAGTTATTCCGCACATTTTTCCAACCAAACATAGTAATAACCATTTCGTAGGAATATATCGTTAATAGAATAGTTATTCCATTAAAACAAATACCTTGTAAGATTACATATCGACTACAGACAACTAAACAGAGTGACAGTTCACAATTAATATCTACTCTTGAGGATTGATAATTTATTTGATCAGCTATAAGGATCCAAGGTGTATTCGAAGATTGATCTAAGATTAGGTTATTATTAGTTGAAAGTTTGTAGCGAGGATATTCCAAAAACTGTCTTTAGGACTTGGTAGGGGCATTATGAATTCTTAATTATGCCCTTTAGATTAACAAATGCTCTAACTACTTTTATGAATTTGGTGAAGAGGTGTTTCAAGATTACCTAGATAAGTTTGTGATCATTTTTATTAATGATATATTGATGTACTCAAGCAATCATGAGGAGAATGCAGAATACCGTCAGATATTATTACAAGCCCTAAAAGATTGCTAGTTATATGTTAAGTTCAGTAAGTGCTAGTTTGGGCTAGATAAGGTTGCTTTCTTGGATCATATCATCTCAGCTAAGGGACTTAGTGTGGATCTCCAAAAGATTGAAGCTGTTACTAAATGGAGACCTCCCACCACTGTGATGGAAGTCAGAAGTTACGTTGGATTGACAAGCTATTATAGGAAATTCGTTGAAGGATTTTCCATAATAGCAACCCCATTGAACAAATTAATACAAAAAGAGGAGAAGTTTGAGTGGTCAAATGCTCGTCAACGAAGTTTTGATGAATTGAAATAAAGACTGATGACAGCTCCTATACTCACATTACTAACGAGGACTGAAGGATTTGTAGTGTATAATGATGCCTTAAGATAGGGTTTAGGGTGTGTTTTCATGCATAATGATAAGGTTGTAGCCTATGCTTCTAGGTAATTGAAGAAGCATGAGCAGAACTACCCCAGCTATGATCTAAAGTTAGCAGTAGTAGTTTTTGCATTAAGAATTTGGAGGCATTACTTGTATAGTTTTCCCTATAAGATTTTCACTGATCACAAGAGTCTACAATATTTATTCACTCAAAATGAACTAAACATGAGCTAGAGGAGATGGTTGAAGTTAATAAAAGGTTACGATTGTACAATAGAGTACTGCCCTGAAAAGGCCAATATAGTGACTAATGCCTTAAGTAGGAGACCTACCAATTTGATAACATAATTAAAGATGACACATCTTCCACTGCTAATGAAAATGAGGTCTCTAGGAGTGAGATTGAATATCACAGACTCAGGGGCATTAGTTGCTACCTTTCATGTTCACCCCATTTTCGTAGATCAAATTAGAGAGGGACAAAAGCAAGATCCACAGTTGATGAAATTGAAGAACAAAGTTGAAATTGGGCAGAGAATAGATCTTAAATGGTACAGTAATGAATAGGCAACAATTATGTGTACCAAATATAGGAGACTTAAAAAAATAGAACTTTAAAGGAAGCTCACTCCTCAGCTTACGTTATGCATTCGAGTAGCACGAAAATGTACCACACTCTCTACAAACACTATTGGTGGAGAGGGATGAAGAAGAAAATAACATAATTTGTTTATAAGTGTCTAACTTATCAACAAGTAAAAGCATAACATTAGAAACATACATGATTAGTGTAGCCCCTCTATATCCTATAATAGAAGTGGGAGAAGATTACTATGGACTTTGTATTATGACTTACACAAAGTTAGAGGGGGCACGATGCTATATGGATGATATTGGATAGGTTAACAAAGTCGGCACATTTCCTTCCAAACAAGAATGACTATCCCTTAAACAAGTTAGCCCAACTTGTTGTGGATGAGATAGTGTGACTCATATGTTGATTTTTATTGTCTCAGACCATAACCCTAAGTTTACATCAAGATTTTGGCCCAGCTTATAGAAAGCCTTAGGTACATGCTTGAAGTTTCGTATTGTCTTTCACCCCCCAGATGGATGGAAAGTTAGAGAGGATTATACAAACACTTAAAAGATTTGCTTAGGTCCTATGTCATGGAGTTTAGGGGGAGTTAGGACACACACCTAACACCAATAGAGTTCATGTACAATAATAGTTATCAGGCCAACATTTTCATGGCCCCTTATGTGGCATTTTATGGAAGAAAATGCAAAACTCCAATATGCTAGGATGAGGTAGGTGAAAGCAAATTGATAGATCCTGAACTTGTACATATGACACCAATAAAATTTAAGTTTTTTTAGGACATATTAAAGATAGCCTAGGATAGGTGGAAAAGCTATGCAGATAATCTTTGTAGGGATATTGAATTTGAAATTAGAGATAGAGTATTTCACAAGATTTCCCCTTATAAAGGTATACTTAGATTTGGGAAACACAATAAGCTAAGTCCGCGTTACATAGGACTATATGAGATCATAGAAAGAATTGGGTCAATGGTGTATCGACTGAAGCTACCAGATGAGCTCACAAGGATTCACAACGTCTTCCATATATCTATGTTTTGCAAGTACTTAGCAAACCCTTCACATGTAATCATAGGATAAATGGTGAACCTAAAGGAAGACTTGACTTTTAAGGAAGAACCAGTACAGATCCTCGACTGTAGAAAACAAGTTTTGCGTAATAAGATCATTCCTTTGGTTAAGGTGCTGTGGAGGAATCAGGCACAAGAGGAAGCTACATAGGAGTTTGAGCAGCAGATGCGTACATTGTATCCCCACCTGTTTTAAACATGTATTCTTAGTTAAGTTTTGAGGATGAAATTTGTATAAGGAGGGGTGATTGTAAAACCATAAACTTTTCCTTTCAATGAATATAAATTTTTTTCAGTAAATAGTGTTTTTGGATAGTGAATCTAGGTAAATAGTGATTTTTAGGTGACCCAACCCTGAAATCTTGAAAATATCCAAAATAAATATTAGAGTTTAAAGATACTGAATTGGATCAAAAATAATTCTAAGCAGATAGATTTCGAGAGTTCTAAAAGTTTAGGACTAAAATGCCTTTTTTGGAAAATAATGGGTATTAATGATTTTAAACCCATTCAAAAATTTTAAAAGTATTCAATCAATAAGTATTGACCTTAATTAGAGTATTTCCATGGTCAATTTGATAATGAGATGGTTGCAAAATATTTTTAGAATTGAATTCAATTAGTTGATGAATTGAATTCATTAAAGGGCAATTTGATCTTTTTACATAGTATGAGTGGATTAATGAGCCATTAAAGATGACCAATTAGAGAGTGATATGTGTATTATTAATGAGGAGTATAAAAAGAAAAAAGTAAGACGAATTGCTTCATTCTTTTAATATAAACGTGAGAGACCAAAAACAAAAAAGAAAAGAAGAGAAACCAAAGTGAAGTTTCAGTCAAAGAGAAGAAGAAGAAGGGTGTAGCTGTTTCTTATAGATTTTGAGTTGGATTTGAAGAGATCTTGATCAACCTGAGTATTCATCAATTACCCAAAAGATTGGAGGAAAAAGTGGTAAGTTTTCCCAGCTTAAATTTCTATTTTTATGGGATTTTGAGTGGGATGGATATGTTTTAGATCAATGGTGATTTCTAACTTTCCATGGAGTGATAATAAGCTTAGAAGCATTTAAGAGTTGAAAACAAGAAAGTAACCAAGAAATCAAGATTGGAAGAATCGAGCATGGCTAGTTTTTTAGTGTGATTTGATCCAAAAATTCTATGTTGATGTTTTAAGATGTTGATGGCATGATTTTAATGCTAATGAAGAAAAGAAATGAAAAAGAATTGATTTGGAATTGGTTCTGGTTGAAATTCTACCGAGGGTGTATGGTTATGTAATAATTCATTAATGAAATTTTATAGATTAAATGTGTGTATTAGAATGTCATAGAAGTGAATTTGGATTGGTTTTAAGTGCTAGAAATAAAATGGAATTGAATTGGAAAATTTTAATGCGAAATATGTTCAGTTTAGCATTAAGGGAATTTTTGGTATAAAAGTGGGGTTATGTTGTAATGAACACGTTAATGTGATTAAGAATGGTCATTAAATGTATTTGTGGCATTGGAATTGTTAAATGAAGTGTTATGTTATTATTTGGAAAAAATTAAGTATAAGGAGTGTATGGGGAAAGTATTAAAATGGTTTATGATGTGTTTGGATGATGCTTGGCATGGATCTTAGGTGAATAATGTTAAAATTTTGGAAAGAGAATGAAATGACAATATAAGTATACAGGATATGGACAATTTCCTTAAGAGGAAATGTAGTTGTTGGTGTGAGTTGTTGAAATTTGATTATGGTTATGGTGAATTAATTGGGTGAGATAATGTTTTGAATTTGATAAGTTTGAATGGGTCAAAGATGGTATTTATGTGATTTGTGTAGGTAAAAAAAAAGGTACAAAATGTGTGAGCGTGCTTGGTGATAAGTTTGTAAAACACTGATTGTATTTTTAATTGTTTTATATGAGTAAATTCTTTATAAAAGAATTGATAACGTGTTATTTTAAATTATACGATAATGAGTTTAATGTTAATGATACATTACAAGTGAATGTTGCTAGTATAAGTTTATGTTTTAGTAATACATGAATTGAAGTTTGAAAGTTGAATTCCATACGATTTGAAGTTACATTGAAATTATGTTATTAATAAAAAGGAAAGATTAATTTTTTTAGCCTATGGTACACCGTTAGCTTTTATAAATGTTGTTATAACAGTGTATAGTGGTTAACCTAGCATGGTAAGAGATGTGGAACTAGCTCCGTAACTTGTAGTTAACCAGTTGTGAGTAAGTGATACAGAACCAGCTCTATAACTACTTATGTACAACGGTTAACCTAGTATAGGTAAATGATGTAGAACCAGCTCCGTAACTAGTCATTAATTAATTTTGAATAAATGGCACAAAACTAGCTATGTGATTTTATACCTAGGGATATCATATGGCAATGAAGATAGCGAGAGGCTATGTCGTGTAATGTCACGACAATAATGATACCACCACAATTTACTTTAAAAGTAACCTGAAAAATTTTATTTCAGAAAGCATATATGTTTTATATTGGATTTTATTTCAGAAAGCATATATGTTTTATATTGGTATTATATCATAAGAAATTAAATGAATTTGTTTTAGGGAGGTTTAAATTATTAAATATGGTTGCATGTAGCACCCCACTCCCGACTAGACCCAAACCCGATATCCATGGTAATATCCGAGCCCGTGACCCGCGAGGGTGGCGTACTAGAACATTCATTACCTCATTAATAATCGTATGACATTTTCTT
>JANZLD010417241.1:0-15563 GCA_026413575.1 Erythroxylum carthagenense
GTTATTGTTATTATTATTATTTGTTAACTTTTTTACTAATACAAATCATTCGTTTTAAAATAATCAATAAATTACATCTTTCTAATTATATTATACTGCAGGCGCATTTTCGTTCTTGCTTCTTCCTTAAAAGTAAGCCATCACTCCTTATTTCAATTTTGTCATTAATGATTGAGAAATGTCCCATATGCCCTTCCTTCAAAGCCCTATGACTTTAATGCTTAAATGATCTTCTCAAATTGCCATCATACATATATATACTCTTATCACTTAATTCAACTAAACCATATTTAAAAGAATACTACTAACATTAACATAAGAATTATCTCCAAATAAAAATAATTAATCTAGCAAGACCTCAATATTATTTAAATCATGCCTAACTCCTTTCAAAAATCCAAACCTTTTCTGATCAGGTAATTGAAGGAATTTGGTAACAATTCCTTCTAGAAAAATGTTCCTCATTATCTTAATTTTCTAATGATACCAAAATCATTCAATTTGGAATCTGAAAGCTATATTCCAAACACTTCCAAACTATTCTTATACTGAAATAATATTCTGTGTTCAACTTCCATCCAAAAATTGACATTCTTAAAGACTGAATTGAAACTCGATTTCATCAAAAAAAATTGCAGCCCTATGTCTCTAGTTTAGTCCAAATTAAAAATCATCTTATTTGGATAACTAGAGAAAAAGTTATGGCTAAAACACTAAAGTATACTCAACGAACATGTTTCAATTACATTTTTCAACTTTTAACTTCCAACATTTCACATACAATAGTTCTAACTTCCAAGAAATGTTTGGAGTCCAACAATTTTCTCCCCCTTAAAGAATATTGTCCTTGAAATTCTTACCTGAGTGATCAAACAAATGGAAGTAGTGCTGTCTTATGTTTTCCTCAGTCTCCCAAGTAACTTATTCACTCGAATAGTTTCTTCCAAATGACTATAATCAATAGACTCACTTGATCTTTCAATCACTCATTTAGTCATTCATTTCTTAACTATTTCCTCTATATATATATATGTATCTCAGATTACTCACAATTTTTCACTTCTTTCATTGATAACACCAATATCATATCATATCGACATTTCTTAGCATATTTACATATAACACATTATGAATCTGAGAACATCTTTGTTTGTAATACTAACTCATAAATCAATGATCTGGTTCTTAATAACTTCATATGGACCAATACAATTTAAGCTTAGTTGCTTCTTTATCCTAACCTAAGCACATCTTGCATTCAATCTAAAAACACCTTAGGAGCGTGGTACTCTTAGAAACAATTTATCCTTCGTTTCATAGTTCACATCTCTATAGTGTCAGTACACTTAACTCTTATGTCTATCTCACTGTATTCTATACCTTTGGTGTTGATCCACCAAATTCATTCATTTTTCTATTGTCATCATTTTTTTCATCATCCATATGCATATCCTCAATCAATTTAGAACTATTGATACATAATCATTATGAAATTCTGGTCTCAATTCCCCTAATATCTTCTTACAATGGATCGTAACTCTTGTCATACTCATCAAACAACCATCTGAGTTCTTAATTCATCTTCTTAAGATCATAACAATTTTTGTTTTCATTACATTCTACTTGTACACTTTAATCTCATCATTTCTACTTGTCTCCCTATTTTCTTCAAACAATCCATGATAATGCATTCACATCTTTATCACATTCGGGGATATACACCATAGTACAATATTGGCGTCATATTCAATTCCACCAATACAAATGTGTTGACTCATTATCTATCATATTTAACCATGCACTATTTCCCATTGCTAATTCCCCATAACTTTCAATTTTCTCAATTTCTGAAAAGGCATCATTCTTTTCATTAATTCTATTAGCTCGAACTCTTAATAAATGCCCACGTGTGTGACTTATACACATGCGACTCAGACTAGGAATCAGTCGTTGTGGCATGCTAAGACTTATCAAAAATGCATCTAACTTGATACATCTTTCCAAAAATGCCCATGTGAGATCTCAATTATGGGCTCTGATACCACAACTATAGGGCATCATTTTCAGAACCCAACTCTTGCTCTGATATCACAATTGTTGGATCCTGATTTCAGAGCCCAACGTTCAAAGTCATTATAAGACATGAGTGTGCGTATTACCTTGAAGGGTTATTTCCATGAACCCTCCCAAGTCATCATCTCAGAAGAGTGGGGTGCTCACACCAGTCAATCACCATAAACACCAGATGAGCTCTTTAAGACAATTATAGCTCTAAGTTTCTAGTTTAATTTGCAGTAAGAATCATCTCAATCGGAGCCCTATAGATGAAGATATAAGTAAAATATCAAAGTATGTTTGGTAAACAACCAATTCATACTCTTCCAATCAATTTCCTCACTTTCTCTCCATAAATATTCTCCAAATAAACATCAATTGATATCAATTTTTTATGGAGAGGTAGAAAAATGTGTTAGGAAACCCTTGCTTCAAGAATCTCTTCATTTGGGGGTCGGATGATGAAGTTATTATCAAAAGATTCAAACATGTTTATGTCCTCAATCATATTGTACCTATCTTAGGAGAATTGGCATAACTTTCTTTAGAAACCTTGGATTGAGGTCATTCTTAGACTATTTGAAAGAATACTTCTAGATATATAACTTTTTTGAAGACCACAAAGTGAGATTCTACCTCTAAAAGGGTCAAAATCGCAATTTATTGTAGCTATCCTGTGAATGTTTGTTTAACGGATATACATGTGCACCTAACGTACATAGATGGGCTTGGGAGTGCTTTCTAGACTTGAGAAGGTCCGCTAATGTCTATTTAATGGACATAGACCGGGCTGGGGGTGTTTTTACACCTGAGAAGGTTTATTTAACAAACCTAAAGTCCGTCTAACGGACATTGGTGATCCAAAACTCCTTCCAAAGCCTCTCCAAAAGTTCCTACATCCATTCTGACATCATATTCACTAATAATCTTCCAAAATTCACTTCTTCTAATGTAATATCACTTCTTAAACATCCAATTACCAAAATGATTTCATGAAAACTCCCAAGTATCAACTCAGTGATTCATCATATACCATAAATTCTCATCTTTTTCATAGTTGTTTTGTATAAACATCCTATGCAGCAATACCCCTTATAATGATCATATCTTTTAACTCCGATATCTAAAAATTTCATGCTTTATAACGTTGGAAAGATAGAAAGATAATCTACAACTTCTAAGAAGACAACTTCATCTAATTTAGACTAGATTGATACAATTTTTCCCCTAAATTCAGAACACAATTCCTATCTTTCTTTTCCATAATATATCTCACTTATATGTAACAACAATTTGTATAAAAAATTTATCATCTCAATTTGATACATTCTCCAAGTGTACCTAATTCCAACTTAACCTCATCCTTAATTAATTTACATTTCAACTAAACCTCATCCATACACAAATTCACATTTTGACTTAACAATCATCCATAAACAAATTCACATTTCATCTTGGCAATCATCCATACACAAATTCATATATCATTAACATCATAAAACAAGAGTTTACAAAGCTTTAATGGCATTTCAAGCTACAATACATTAATATTCCAAAATCTCCAAATTACATAAGATACTTGAATAATAATTGCTCAAAATGTAATTACAGCCTTGTTTTACATAAACTACTCCAAAATAGAACAAATCATGCAAATTCAGAGTGATGTCTTGACTTTCTTTCACTCGGTCTCTTGCTCATCACCTGAAGATGGGACTGAAGGGGGTAAGCTTAAGGCTCATGGGTAACAGGTTTATAGCGAGAAACAAGCAAAAACCATTGAAATATTTATTTCCATTGAAAAATTCACATTGAAATCCATATAACATAAATTTTCCAAATTCACAACTTATCAAGCAATTCATAAACATCATAAATCATGAATTCATCAAACTTGTCACAAATCATAAACACATAAGCACATCAAAAATTGTTTGGGTGGTTTTGTAACAGAATGTACTACACATTTCCCATTTCCCATAAGGGTCCTGTGTAGCTGTGACTAGAACGTACTATCGCAATCCTACAAAATGATCTTGTGTAGTCATGAACTTATGGGAGTCCGTAAAGGAGCTCCATATTACTAGCGGGTAGGTGGGAGAAGCCTTTTTAAATCAAGTGCACTTGACAGACAGAACATACCACCACAAACTCATATAACATGATATTCATGACTTGAAAATTGATTGCCCAAATGGCACATTTTGAGAACTTGTCTTTCATGAGCACGAAATATTTCATATGCATTTCCGAAACTTAATTTCGTAAACATAAAGTCTTTTCAAAATCACTTCCATATCGCAATTCATCAT
Source organism: Erythroxylum carthagenense (assembly GCA_026413575.1). Lineage (NCBI taxonomy): Eukaryota > Viridiplantae > Streptophyta > Magnoliopsida > Malpighiales > Erythroxylaceae > Erythroxylum > Erythroxylum carthagenense. The sequence goes on from JANZLD010417241.1 coordinate 4,368, forward strand.
TAAGATTCATACACCAAAATATGTAGCAATTTCGTAAAGCATTCAAAGCAATAAAAGCAACATTTATGAAGTAATTGAAATCATTTTATTTTCTTGCTTTAAAAGGAAACATTCATGGCTCATTACTCAATTATAAACATGAACTCTACCTTGAATTCCCTTGCTTAATACTTGCTTAAAGAGACCTCTCTCCTTGCTTCTCTTTCCTTCCTTGATTTTCTTTAACATAAGCCAAAAATTTCATTCAATAGGAATTCCAATTGAGAACCCACAATACATATATTCATAAAATTGATCCTAGAAAGCTTAAACCCATACATTTCCTAAACTATTTAAACCAAAACCCTTTCAAATTAAACTCCCAAAAATTAAGATCAACCTTACCTTGAATCTTCACCAAATAGTGAGATTGTTGGCTTAAATGGAAGCTTTAATCCTCCTCTTCCTTTTTCCCTTCTTGAATAACTTCAAAATCACTCCTTAGGACTAAGAAAAATCAAAATCTAGATTAGCTTTCTTCTCTCCCTTCCTTTCTCCTTACACGACATTCTCTCTCTCTTCTCTTTGTTTCTTATTTCTCAATTTCGTTCTTGCTTCTTCCTTGAAAGCAAGCCATACCTCCTTATTTCAATTTTTCCATTAATGATTGAGAAATGTCCCATTTGCCCTTCCTTCAAAGCCTTATAACTTTAATGCTTAAATGACTTCCCAAAATGCCCTCATACATTATATACTCTTATCACTTAATTCAACTAAACCATATTTAAAAAATGCCACTAACATTAACATAAGAATTAACTCCAAATAAAAATAATTAATGTAGCAAGACCTCAATATTATTTAAATCATGCCTAACTCCTTTCAAAAATCCAAACCTTTTCTGATCAGGTAATTGAAGGAATTTGATAACACTGCCTTCTAGAAAAATATTCCTCATTGTCTTAATTTTCTAATGACACCAAAATCATTTAATTTAGTTTGAAAATCTGAAAGTTATATCCCAAACATTTCCAAACTATTCTTATACTGAAATAATATTTTGTGCTCAAATTCCATCCAGAAATTGACATTCTTAAAGACTGAATTGAAACTCGATTTCATAAAACAATTTGTATCCCTATGTCTCTAGTTTACTCCAAATTAAAAATCATCTCATTTGGATAACTAGAAAAAAAGTTATGGCTGAAACACTGAAGCATACTCAGCGAACATGTTTCAACTACATTTTCCAGCTTTTAACTTCCAACATTTCACATACAATAGTTCTAACTTCTAAGAAATGTTTGGGGTCCAACAAGTTATCAATCTTATACCCTTTTTATGATTGTAAAGCCCTAAATTATAAATAGCACATATGCATACTTAAAGCATAAGAAGTACCAAATTCAACCAATAGCTTTTAGTTATTGCAAAAGCAATCCAAAAAATGCACGTTCAAGTTTATACGTTGCCCTCTACAATTTCATGTCTAACCACATCCATTGTCAATCACGCTAAATCATAATTTCATTATCACTTCTTCCTAGAGGCTTATCATTATAAGGTAAGTAGTTTTTTTATTGTAACATGAAGAGTAATTTCCAATTTCATGTGGTTCATAGTCTCCAGGTGTTATGAAAATAGTGAACTATGGTTGGTCTTAATGACCATGTATTTTACATCATCAATGTATTATCACTTAAACAAATTTAGTTTTGTCACTAAATAAAATCTCTTAATTTTTTCTACAGGCAACAACATTACTAGCTCATTTGATAGCTTTATGTCTCTCAAGAATCCAAAACAAGTGCATGTTCAAGTTTCTGTCGTATCCTCAGCAACTCAGGGTTCTACAACATCTAATGCCAATCGCCCTGCTTCAAACTTTCATCCTACGGTTTGGGATGATCACTACCTATCTAATATCGTTAGTTAGATGCCTAACCATATGGAGTTATCAGGTTATCCTCAACTAATTTGTAGTGTATGTCTGTACACGACTAGTAAAGTGGTTGGCCGTATAATTAACCAGCTTTCTTATTTACTTCTCTTTTCTTCATCATCTTCTTTTTATAGAAGAGGACATATTTTTTGACCATGAAGTTGAACTCTTCATCTGCATATATTTGCAACTCAGTGTCACTTTCATCACCGTTTGATTCATCAGTTGCTTTTAGTGCCATTCCTTTTTTGTAGGAGGATCCTTCATCTTGCCTAAGCTTGGTTTCATGAATCATCATATTTCCTTGTAGCTAGTCAAGTGAAATAGTATCTAGATCCTATGCAGTTTCTATAGATGTCACCTTAGTTTTCCATTCCTTTGGTAGTAACCTTAGAATCTTTGTTATGAGCTCATCCTTGGGATATATCTTTCCCAATTTCTTTAAGGCCGTGATAATGTTGTTGAATCATCTAAAGAATTCATCTATGGTTTCTCCCTATTTCATGTCAATAGTTTCGTATTGATGCACTAAAAGGCTTATTATGTGTTTATTTACCTCATCGTTCCTTCAAAAGTGACTTGTAGTTTATCCCACACTTCCTTTGTTGTAGAGCTATAGGATATCATCTTATATTCTTCTGGAGATGGTGCATATATCAAATGATGATTTGCTTTAGCATTTAGTCATGAATTTCTTCTGTCAACATCAAACCATACTTCTACGTTTTCTATAGCAGGAAGTGTAGCTTCAACTCTAATGGCTTACCAGACTTCAATATCTTTAGATTGGAGATTGATTGTCATTCTCTCTTTCCAATATGAGTTGTTGTTTCCATTGAATTAAGGAAGCTTTGAAACGCATTGTCCTTCAAGGCTTCTCAAATTGTTTGTCATGATCTATCACGTGTTATAAAGCATAATAAATGTGAAACCTCACTCTGATACCAAATGATAAAGCAAACACATGCAAGAGGGGGTGAATTGTGTGTAAAAAAATCAAGATACTTTCAAATCAATAAGATCCTACTTAAACAAAATAAGTTTATAAATAGAAGGGTCCTATAAACTTTTCAAAAGATTTTATTAACGGTCAAATAGAAAGGAGCCAATAAATCGAAAGGAGACTACTGACGCTTAAAATGATATGAGCCTTATTAATCAAAAGAAGCCTGCTAACACTCAAAAAGAAATAATCACGTTTAATCGATAGGAGCTAGCTTTTGAAAGAAAACTCTTGCTATATAAAAATATAAAGAGCCTATTGAAAAACTAAAGTAGCCTTTTGAAAACTTATAATGTGGAAATTTAAAAGTAAGGAAGAAAGAGAAAATGAAACAGTATATTCATACTAATTCGGCTTATAACGAAGCCTACGTCCAGTCCTCAAGTATCCAACTTGAGTATTTCACTATAAAAATCAAGTAGTAATTTGACAAGTCTCTTTAAGTTCACAAGTGTATATTTTCAAGGTTCTTCAACCTTCTACACTAGCAATATTTTGATAACCTCTGCAAGCTCTCAACAAGAAATGTAAGAAGATTTTAATAGACTCTTTTAATAGAGTGATGTTACTTTCTAAAGCACAAAGAGTTTGATATAACTTTCAAGAATATTGATGCCCTAAGATATTTCGCTAAGTCTCATATGTTTTCGAAAATGCAATGGCTCTTCTTTAAATATATAATTTCTTCAACTAGCCATTGCTTAATCTTTGAAATCATCTCTGCTGAAATCTTTGATATTTAGATGTTAGAAAGAATATTCTGTCAAGGCTTTCAGAGCTAATTATTCGAATTAGTATGATCTTTTCAGTTGTCATGGAATCACTTCTGAAAAGGTAAGCTATAAAAAAGGTTCATGTAGAAAAGAAAGCAATTATTCTATGATTTTATTTCCTTTTAAGAATTATATTATTGTCTATGTAAGGAAATAAATTAAATTTGAATTTTGAAATATTATATAGTTATCATCAAAATTGTTAATCATAAACCTTGACCGAACGTAGTATACATCAATTTGTATTGGTCTTATGCTATATATTTATCTAAGAAAGGAGATTTTATCGCTCAAAGTACAAATCGCCAAAAAATCTACATTTCCTCCCCATCTTGGCAGTGAATAACATACTCTCCTGGTATCTTTAGAAGACAAAAATTGGTTATGGCATATTGGTACGAGCATTTAAATTTTAAAAGTTTGAATAATTTTATCTTCTCCAAACTTGGTGGATGGGAGGTCTCACATTCATAATGTTAAAAAAAAATTGTGAAAGTTTATGTTTTTGCAAAGCAATGTCCAGAGGCTTTTCTTAAGAGACAAATTTGATACTGAGCACTTTAAGGCCTTTAAATACTATTAATAACTTTTCATCTCTAAGAGACGTAATACTAGATAAGGCAATAGTAAGAGAAGAATTAAAGAAGAATAGCTATGGTATTAACTACAGGACCAAAGAACCAAAGATGAACTGATTGGAATAGCTCCAAATTTTCATCTAGAAGCCAATAATAGAGACATCATTCAATGGATGGGGCACTATTCTAGTCAATTCTCTGATAAATCTTGTCGTCAAATTATGGGAATCAAAGTTTTTTTTTTTTTTTTTTTTTGCCCTTAAAGTTTCTTAGCACAAGTTATTATGTTATAAATATGTTATCCCCCAAAGCTCCTTCATCTTGTGGTTGGCCATTAAAGGAAGACTAACCACCATTGAGATAATTCATGGATCTCCGGATGGTTCTAGCTATTGTACTCTTTATTATCAAGAGCATAAAACCATTGAGCATCTTTTCTTTTAATTTAGCTTGTCTGCTTACATATAGAAAGAGGTTCGACAAAGTTATTGTCTCTTTTAGCTAGCTTTGACCTGGTCAGATATCATAGCATAGATCATCCAAAGAAAGTGGAGAAATAAATAGAATTTCATTGTTGTTGATTCGATTAGATGTATTGGGCCACTGATATCAATTCACCATATAAAAAATGGCTAATTATAAGGTGAGATTATATTATATAAGGAAGAAGCCAAAGATGCTATTTGACTATATAAATTAGGAAATGGTGACGCTTCCTTCTATACTAAATGCAATCTCTCTCTATAGTTAGCTAGAAATATCCTACCTGAAGGATTTTTTTTTTTTTATCAGTCATATGAGTTAAGACCCTTTATACACTTCTCTCGTAATTTATTCCTCCTCATCACTAGTCACACAACAAAGGAGAACATCATTAAAATTCCTTTTATACAACACCTTCCAAATTAGAAAAAATATCATCACAATTGTTCTTAATGCCTTCCTTTATACAAAATTTCCCTAAATGATATAGTTTTTTACTCTATATTAGGTTTTTTTAATTTATGTCAAAATACCACAAATTTAAGTATTGATAATTAAACACTTAAATTTTTAAGTTTTTCCAAATATAGCCTAGTGTTAGTGTCCCTGTCAATGAAACTGACAAGGCAAGCTATGTTAAACTGTGTTTAATGACATATAAGATGTCAAATGTTATGGATTTATAAGTAATATTATTGTAAACTTTAATTAATTATTATTAATTAAAACAACAAAAATATCCAAACCTTAACCTATCTGTTTATGACCACTCTTCGCTGATGTGTTAGGCTAATGACAGTCTGCATAAATATACCATGAAGATATCATCGCAGACCACAAAAGTTGTTTATAGTTGTGTGGATTATGGTGATATGGTTAGTTATGCTTGCACTGACCAATTAAGAATGATATCTCTCTCTTTATCATCCAACCTCATTCTCCTAGCAATTCTTAGGAAATTGAGAAATGAACAGAGACTTCAAAGGAAAATGAAAATGAAAAAAATTAAGCAAGTAAGTGAGTGATGAGCTCAAAAACTTGAAATTGAACTCAATGCATTCCCTAGTTTTTGGGTACAAACTCCAACTGCCTATTTCAGAGCTCTGCATTTCATCTCTTATTGCTTTGTGACGGAGAGTGAAGGTTTTGAACCCAATTGACTCAAGTCTCTATTGGAGGTGGGTTTTGTGTGCTCGAAACAGAGTGTCACTGAGGCTGGTTATTGAACATTTATACGAATTCCAGGTCTAAACGATGTCGGATCGAAGTTCAAGAAGAGTAACTGAACAATAATAAGAATGAAAAGAAGAAAAAGGAAGACCTGAGTTGGGAAAGCAAGTTGGGCGAATCAGGAAGGGCGAGCTCAAACGGTAAGTCGTTGAGCTTTAGCCTAAGGAATTTACATAAGTATTAGAGGGTGAGCAGGTTACCGCCGATTAGCCTGGTTGACCCAACACTGTCGCCGACGAGGTCATTCAAGGTGGATTTCTCATAGAGTCGATGCGAAAAATCAAAGAAGGTTGTTCGATGCATTCTTTAATAAATTTCCTTAAGAAAAATAATGATTAATATCGATGGGTGGTCACATACAGACGAGTTATGGATAGGAATTTTTTCATCTTTTTAATGTTTTAATTAACAATAATTAATTAAAATTACAAAATTATGATATTTAAATCCATAATACCTAACAACTCAACAAAGATAACATTAGTATATATTTAAGAAATTTTGAAAATTTGAAAATTTAATTATTATTTTTTAAAGTTCAGATTATAATTAAAATATCGTAAAAATTTTAGGTAATTAATTAAAATTTACAAAATTATGACATTTAAATCTATAATACCCAACCTCTCAATAGATATAACATTGGGATATATTTAAAAAAATTAAAAATTTGAGTATTTAAATTACTATTTTTTAAATTTCGGGTTATAATTAAAAAATCGTAAAAATTTTGAGATTATTTTTATAATTAACCCTAAAAATAATGTCAAATTCAAATAATAAAACTTTCTATATTATAACTTGATTTTTCATATATGACTTTAGAAATAGATACCAAAGTCAATTATATAGTAAAGTGTGTTTTACCTCAATTATTATGCAATCCATGCAAAATCGCAATTAGTTTATTTTATAAATGAGTATTTTTACTCACACTTATTAAACTTCTTGCTGAAGTAATGGATAGCTTCCTCATTTCTTCTAGCATCATCATGTTGCCCTAAATCGATTAATATGGAACTCCATAACATTTTAAGATGAAATGATCAACAATGTTTTGACATTAAAGGGATCATTATTAAAGGATTAGGTAGGTATATGTTTATCTTATCCATGTTTTTTTGGCAATCTTTAGTTCATTCTCTTGAATTATGTTTTGCAACAAGTAGGAAAGTAGGTCGCAAGTAAATATTGGGTGAGAGATAAAGCACTATATATAGGCATGCCTACAAAAAAAACCACGTACTTCTTTCTCAATTTGAGGGGAGGCATTTCTTGGATCACTTTGATTTTATCGAGATCGACCTAAATTCCTTTTTTGTTATCATAAACCCTAACAATTTGCTTGACTTATTTCAAGAAGTGAAATTATTTGGATTTAACCTCAACTAATATTTCCTTAATTTTTTGCAGAGCTTTCATAAATTGATCACATGAGTCTCATTTAGATATAATATTTTTGTTATCAACATATACTTTCATTCTTTTTATATCATATCATGCAAAGGAGTCATCATTGGTCTTTAATATATTGTTCTAACATTTTTTAGCTCGAATGACACCAATTTGTAACCAAAGGTGGCATATTATATGATAAATATGATTTTCTCTTTTTCTCTTCTACTATCTTATATTTGATTATAGCTTGAAAATTTGTCCATAAAGGAAAAACTTGCATGCTTGGTTGTGTTATAAGTAAAAAATTTATATAAGGTAAAGGAAAATTATCTTTTGTGCTTGCTCTATTTAATGTAGATCTTTACCTTTCCGTCTTTCTTTAGTACAGGATTATATTTGCTACCCGTTATGGATAATGAGCTTCATTTAAGAAATCGACATCAAATTACTTGTAGACGTCTTCTTTGATCTTTTAAAGCACTTTAAGTCCTATTCTCCTCAACTTATATTATTCATTTTTCTAGGGTATCTTATAATCTACTATCAAATGATCTAGGATGAGCATATCTTGATAATTCGAAGCAAACATATCAAGATTTTTTTTAAAAGCTCAATTACCTGGGATTTTTCGATCATTTTAAGAACTATTTTTAGTTATCTCTTATAATGCACTCTTTTAAGATTTAGTAATATGATATCCCCATCATCAATTTCAATGTTGAATCCTCAATTCTCTCTATTTTCTAGATTTTCTTAAAGGTTCATCATTATAATCATATTTATCTTTTGAAACATCATTATCAATCATTTTTAGGTTTAGTTTAGAGTTCATGGATTAGCGCTTAAGCATTAATACACTTTACTATCAGGATCACAAGGTTTAAAATGACCAAACATAAAGAAAAGATGGTTTGTGAGGAGAAAGTAGATTCATATTTTAACATTTGATGAAGAAACAATTTGATTTTGATTTTAATGTTTGAATATGGAATTTAATAATGAAGTAAGATACAAGTTATTTAAATATTATATAATAGATAGAAAATTAGGGGAGATTCATAAGGACTTGAATATCACATGAAAATAAGCTAAAACATTTACTTATTCAATCCATTCCATTGGTACCTCTCCGTTATCTTTCCTTCTAAGATAGCTTGAACAACAAAGTGGAAAAGATAAACTCAGACTACCACTATGACAAAAAATATTTTAGGCAATAAACAAAAGGTAGCTATAAATACAATTATCTTTGCCTTTTTATTAAGACAATAAAATTCATATTGTTACAAGAAATGACACTGCAATAAGTATAAGGCAACAGAGTCTTCTGATTAGGCAACAAAATAAAAAACATTGTTTTAAATTTTAACCAAAGCAACACATTAGTTTTAAACTATAGCAACAATGTTAGATAGATATTGCAACACTTTTAAATCTCTATAAGGCAACAAAGTGAATATTTTTAGACAACAATTCGTAATAATAAAAGCAACAAGTTATTCTTTCGTTATCAATAACATTTAACGTAAAATCAAACTCGTCATTATGTAAGCAACATTCATATATACATTAAAAGAATATATAGATATTAATGTACGTCTTAATTACACTATCAAATGTAAATTACAAAAAAATACATTTATATATAATACATAATCCATAAAGACTTGTACAATTCAATCTTTTAACATATTCAAAAAACAAAAACAAAAATATTCATCTACAATATTGTCCTCTATTTTATATGGAATATAAGTGAATTAATCTAAATACTAAACAAAACCAATACATATGAGCACCCCAAAATCCTTCACCAAGTACGTCCTTATCCACTCTTAATCATCACCATCCTACAAAGAAAGAAAAAGAAAGAAATAAGAAGTAGATTAGAATTGTAAAACTACTATGCTCACAAACACATTAATATATCTAAAAAATAAAGTAGAGGCTAAAATCTGTTCAAACTTCACAGATAATTTTGACCTTTGAAATACCTCTTGATAGTGTACATTCTTCAATACTATGACCATAACAACATTGATGTACTTTAAACTACAAAACTAATGAAGAAATACTTGCAGTACTCAGTGTTAACTTACACTACTTAAGTTAAAGGTGAGAATTCTGCAACTATAACACTAGAATACTGATAGTGACCAGCTAATTATCTCCACTTAAATTTAAATTAAAGATGAGAATTATGCAACTATAGCACTAGAACACTAATTGTGATTAGCTAATTATCTCCACTTAAATTCAAATTAAAGGTGAGAATGACAAAATAGTATTTAAGTTGCAAAATCCACGATACATCATTGGAGTACATTTGACAACTAACAAAGCATTACTACGTATGTGCCAGTTGACTAATCAATCAAATGTTTTGTCATTCTTATCAAACGCCATTCAGTAAAACACAAATGGGATTTACACAAACACAGAAGAAATATAAGAACAGCAAAAATCAAAGGTGGACGAACAGTAACGCATTCCCAGACCATTAGATCAAAATGTCTAACACAACTAGGGAATAGTAACACATTCCCATACATGCTCGGTTCACTACTCCCTGCACACCAGCACTGCTCTCTATCTTTTATGGTACTCAAATTTGTGTATCTAATAACTTCATTTCCTCTCTCGTTAATAGGTTTTTCTTTCAAATTTTTTAACGAGATCAATATATCTTTTTCTTGAAATTCATGGCCAATCCATTGACTTTGATAGAACAGAGAAAGGATTAAACTGACATGAGGTAATTCATCTAAACTACAAAATAAAATTGTGGAGATTATTGAGAATTATGTCAAACTACCAAGTTATTAATTTTAGTCAAAGAAAAAATATTTCTTCACCATGATATGCTATTGATACCTCGAATTTATAAATACCTTCATGTGCGAGCAAGACCTGGAAGAGACGCTTCAAAAATCCATAATTAGGTCGCTGATAAAATGTAAGTGAATGGTAGTAATGAAGGTAAGAAGCAAACTCCACCGGATGACTTTTGTACAGAACTTGCAAAGGAATTATGTTACAAAATTGTAACTTAGCTTTGGAATAATACTTTCAGAACCATAATCAAACCTTAATTAACTTAGCTTTCAATTAATAGTTGCAGGACTAGAATTAAAGATTAACTTAGCTTTAAATTAATACTTGTAGGAATTAGAATTAAACCTCAATTCGAGTGGATAATTTCTTCTCTCAAAAATTTTCGTACTTCTGTTTCTTAGTGGCAGCTTTTAAACCCTGCCAAGGAAGGTTAAATGGAGAGATTTAGTCAGCTCAAGACATAAAACCACCGAACACCACAAAACCTAACAACATTTCATTCCAATAACTTGACAATTGCATTGATTTACAAATCTAGAAAATACAATTCAAACCAAGAAGGTTACTAAATGACGAGGTCTACCAGAAATGTACTTTAGGTAAGACATACCTTCCCCTAAGAAAATATAACAGTACATAACTAAGTGACTTCAGATCATCTCGACAACTTTGCTCTAGAAAAATGGAAGGAATAAAGTTGTTGGTAGTCCATAAACATCAAGTGCTCCTTATTTTACACCACAGCAGATTATATGTAGCGCCCCCTCATCGTAGGGTACATATCGGGACGCCCGAAGGTCATTCCGACACGTATTCCACGATAAAGGTTCACTACCAGAAAATTTCGCTAAAATCCATATGGCATCACAGTAAAATAAATCACAATATGACAGTAATCAGTAAATCAATAATCCAAAATAATCATCTAATACAGTCATCCAATAACAGAATAGACAAGTCTATCAGTCTCCTAAC
>JANZLD010418700.1:0-15552 GCA_026413575.1 Erythroxylum carthagenense
AATTCCTCCAAATTGCCAATTTACCCAAATCAAATCGGAATTGTCAAACATGTATGTACGTACATATGCTCATGCAATAATTGCCCATGTTTTGTAAATTATACATATCTAATAATGCAAGTGCATGCCAATAATAAATGCAATGAACTGTACCCATCCCATCGGTAACGAGATGTTACAAATTCAGACGGAACTTGAATATGGTAATGCTGAATGACCGTTCATCTGTCACATCAGGTCTTAGACGACTCATACAAGAAGAAAATAAAAATTTGCAAGTTTTCAAGTAAACAATAACGGTAAGTTATGAACGGTAACTTTTCAAGAGTAAGCATAAGAAGGAGATCTTCTCAAGATTCTAAAATACCCTCTACTCTAGAATTTTCTTGAAATACTTTGAAATTGATTTGCTTAGTGATATCAACCAAGACAATTCATACTCTGTTCTAAGCTCCAAGTTCATTTCATCTTATACTTTTACTTTTAGAAACTAACATCGCTACTTTGAGTGAAATACTTTTGTGTGTTTTGTTTTTATTTGTTATAGATCACAACGGAACAATCGCTTATCTATGGAAGACACGCTGATTTCATTTCATTAAAAGAAAATCAGTTGGACATTGAACCAAAGATTGAAGCAATTGGCTTGAAAAATTTCTTCAAGATTTGTGAAAAGATCTACTTGAATAATATATATGAATTTTGGAAGAATGCAAAGGTGGTAGATGATGCCTTAGTGTCAATGGTAGATGGATTATTAGTTATTGTGATAGAAGATACTATCAAAAGGGTCAGTGGGTGTCCTAGTATTGGAGTAAAGTTGTTTATCAATACAAAATGGATTACTCAAGGTCGTGTAGATAGAGACAACTCTATGGAAGTAGTGATGCTGAAGTTAAAAAGGCGGTAACTCTTGTTCTGAAGGCTAGGGTTCTTCATTCACTGCTTCTTCAGTGTATTCTACCAAAAGTAGGCTCGAATGGCCTAGTGATCACCTACTAAATCACCAACCCAATAATCTTGCCAACTTGATTTTGAAGTACATGATGAAGGCAAAGGGTGATTCTAGCTCTTTATCATATGGAATACTGTTGACAAGGATTTTTAGAGAATCGAGAATCTTTCTCAACAGAGGTAACAGGGTAAATGGATGTGAAAAGTGTTATTAATGTTGCAACTATTCACAGAATGGGGATAAACATTAATGAAGAGACAGATAGCAGTTTCACTCCAAAGCAAGGTCTGAAAGGGAGCTCATATTAAGACAGGGTAGAAGTGAACATGGTATGACTGCAAGAACAACAAAAGCTCGCTTGATAGGAAGAACATTTATAGAAGAAAAGACTGAAAAATTGTTTGATGTATCATAAAACCTATGATGATTCTATAGAAAGAGGAAAGTCAACAATCATCATAACAAGTGTCATTGAAGAGAAAGGAGGAGACACTTCAATCAGAAAAATCCAAACAATCAAGAAGGTCACCAATAATATTGACCTTATGAAAAGAAGAACAAAAGAAGAGGATATCTCTAATTCATGAGGAAGATTTTGAAAAGCAAGAGAAAAGATAGTAGCCTATAAGATCAATTGTCTCTATTTTGCAAAGCCAATAAGTAAAATCATCTGGAGAGATTGAAATTAAAAGGAAGTTAGTATTTGAGAGGAAGAAGCCTCAACAGCAACTTTCTTCTAAACCAGCAGAAGAACAAAAGAAAGTAAAGCCCAGTCAGAAGAAGGTTTCTTCATCTGAGGTTCAACAAAAGGCAAAAACAGTTGAATATCAATTGGAACCTTATAATCCTGCTCAACCATTCAATAAAAAAGATTTGAGAATGAAGATTATAGAAGAACCAATACTTGTTCGAAGCAGAAGCTTAATTATTATCAGAGAAAATTAAAAAAAATCAATCAAGGTACTAGTCAAACCTATACCAGTTAATGATCAAATGATACATCTTCTAAGCTATGAAGAACGAAGATTATATGGTATTCTACGAGATGAGAAGGCAAAACCATATCCATTGAAGATGTCAAAGGATTCGTATACAATATATCCAATTACGAGCAAAACTTTAATAAAAATTATGCCAGATGTACAACCAATATGCTCAACCCTTGTGAGAAACCAAGAAAGGGAAAAATAAGATGTTTCCTAAGGGAAATAAAGATGATCTTATAAAAGAGAAAATTAAAGTGGCTGTGAAGAATATAGATGATGCATGAAATGCAGTTCAACCTGGAAGGATCTATGTTTCACATCACATTTCAAAAGCATAAAGAAGTAAATTTGGAGTTTCAATTATAGATGAAAACTTCATGGTAGTCAGGAAAGTGCAAGAAGGACAGTACAGAAGTATCATGGTTGAAGGTATCAATTTCAATTTAGAAACCTTTACGCATTTGGTCATGCATTTTAGAACTTTAGGTTTCATACCTTCAGTCAAGGATATGTTGCATCTTCTTAGGCAACCAATTCTAAAACTCCCTAGACCTGATGATCTTGATCTCACAGAAGGAAAACAACCCTTCAGTCTACCCTCTATCAAAATTATAGAGTTAAGATGTTTTACATTCAGAACCATCTGTTGTTGAAAATCTTCATTCACTTAGTGAAATAAACCAAGATCCTACTGTTAATCCGGAGTTCTTGAAACATTTCATAAATTGAACAGAAGCAAGTCACAGTCAAAGGGAAGCTCATAAAGCATTAGCAAAAGAAATTAAGGAAGTTCATTCTAAGGTAGATTAACTCGTTGACTTAATGGTTGATCTTCATAAGGAAGTAACACTACTACAGGTTACTATTGAACAAGACCTCAAGACGATCTGCACTGACATGCAATGTATGTTTTCTGAAGTTCTGAAGCATCTATAATGAGAAATTTTTTGATTGATAACAAATAGGGGGAGAAGGAGAAGAAGAAGTAGATATAGAGGGGAACAAGACAAGAACAAGAAGAATAGATAGATAGCATTGTATATATCTAGTATGCAATTCTTTGCTTCTATTTTTTGGTTTATTATTCACCTGAAAACTATTCATCTATAAAGTTCATTTTACCTTTTAAAATTATGATTATTTATTACCAGAAAAAGGGGAGATTGTTAAGTCAAGAGGACTTCACTTCTATTAATTTTGATGACAATCAAATAATAATATTCTTAAAAATGTATGAAATATTTTTATGAGTTTGTTAAGTGTGCAGATAAATACAAGTAACACTTAGGCAATATAAGACGAAGCGTGGCAACATAAGAAGAAGTCGTAACATAAGAAGAAGTCGTAACATAAGATGAAGTTAAAGCATAAGACAAAGCACGACAACTAAGACGAAGTTGAAGTATAAGACAAAACACAACATAAGACGAAGTGGAATAACATACGAAATATATTAACATAAGAAAAGTTATTCTAGATACAAAGGAAGATATGCTAGAACGTCATTCAGTTAATTAGATGGAGTTAGTTACAAGACTCAACTAATAACTGTTTCTAGAAGATTCAAAAAGCATTTATCAAGAAGATGGTTGGAAACTTAGGCTATAAATATTAGTTCGAGACGAAAAATAAACCCCAAATACGAATACATACAGAGAACCAGATAGAAAATTACTCATGAACGTTTTTTATATTAGCAAAAATTCTATATTCAGAGTGCAAAAGAAGTGAGCAAACATATCTATAACGTGAAAGCTCAAAAATACTTTTCTTAGAGAGAGAAAGGAAGGCTATAGTCTAAAGAGGCTAATACAGCTCATAAAGAATACTTTGTGAGAGAGACCTGAAGAGGCTCTACGTGTGAAAGAATACTTGAAAAGTTGAAAGGGTATAGTGAAATCTCAGAAAAACTTTAGGGACTGGACGTAGCCCAAGGTTTGAGGTGAACCTGGATAAAATCGCTGTGTCTATTCTCTAACCCTTATATTTAATTTTCTTATGTTAGACGAGTAGATAATATTACTTACGATTGCATTGCTTATTAACTTTAGCAAAGTGTTTTAGTGATCATTTGAATTTTGTAAAGAAATTCCTGAAGTCTCAAAAGATTAATATTGTCGAAAAGATTACACAATTCAACCCCTCCTTCTTGTGTAGTTTATATATCATATCAGATTTCTATATGTTGGAGTTATGTAAATATAATGTCCTGGAGCAATTTCAGAAATGAAGGAGTAATTTCGGTTATTAAGGTTGAATTGATTAAAGAAATAAAGATGGTTTTTATTATGGTTTATCATCATTAAATGGAGTTGTGAACTTGCCATTAAATGGTTTAATGGTTATCTTTTAATGTTAGCATCTAACCAATTAGCATTGATTGGATTAAAGAAGAAAGATGTACATTGGATGGACCATCTTCCTTCTTACATCAACAAAAATTGAAATTAACATGATAATATTAGGTGATTGGACTTTTCATATAGCCATTTTAAAACAAATGAGAAGACTCTCATTTAATGGCTTCTTTATGTTTGATTAAAGAAAGGTGTGATGCATTGGATGCTTCCCCTCTTCTCTCTTATCATGCATAACCAAAATTAGGAGTGTAAGAAAAGGCTTCTTGCATTGTTTTGACTAACTCTCTCCTCTCTCTTATGCATGGTCGAAACTTAGTATGAGAAATGTCTCATTGTTTCCTTCTATCTTCAAAGAAAATACTCATCCAAAGTGTTTCTTCTCCTTTCCCACCAAAGGATTTTGTTAACCAAGTTTTCCTAAGAGAACAAGAGGTAAATCAAATTGAGGATACAACAACAAGGAGAAGATAGATTGACGAAGCAAAGTCTTTAGATACAAGAAGAAGGAGAGGATAGTGCAGTAAGGAATTAAAGCTGTAGCAAAGGAGTTGGTAATACTCTTTATCCTATTTATGTCTATTATTATCCTTATACCATATCATGTATAAAATGGCATGATGATTTTGATATATTGCTTCCGCTGCAAATAAGATTTCTAAAAAGTTTTGAAATCTATCGGCTCTCTAAATATGGCATGTGTTTTTTTCCGATCCAACACTATATTAACAAGTGATTTACTTTAGATATAACAATACTTTTTTGGGTGATATTAGCACTTTCGAGAAATACCATAACTTCATTTGATGTTGATGTATTATGAGAGAAGAAATTAGGGTAGCCTTGAGGAAGATGAAGAGTGGCAAGGTAGTAGGACTTGATGAGTTACTCATACAGTTATAGGAGAGCCTAGAAGAAGAGGATATTACTTATTAAGCCAAGTTTTTAATGGGATCCTCAAGTCCACCAAAATGCCAGATGAGTGGAGACTTACAATAAGAATTCCTCTCTGCAAGAGCAAATGGGGCATCCAAAGCTAAATAACTATAGAGGTATTAAACTACTCAATCATGCCAGGAAGTTATGGGAGAGAGTGATTGAGAAGAGAGTAAGGAAGGGTATACCTATTTCGGAGAATCTGTAATATCTTGTCCCCCAAATTGTTGAGGGTTAGAAGGTCTAAAAGATTAAGCTTATTCATATTGCATTAAATAAAATAAGTTATATCACTAGATGATTAATTTGGTGCATTAGGATATGAAATTTGTTATTCTATATACATGCATGATATTAGCATTCACATACATATATTATTATTTATAAATATGAGAAATAAGTGACAAATGTTTTATGTCTACTTAATTGATATATTCCGGGATGCTTGGATATGATTGTGAATTAGAATTAAATTAGAAATTGATGGATTTAAGTTAGTGATTTGTATTTAATTGTTAAAAATCAAAAGTTTGAGGAGTCAATGTATAAATTGACTTAGTAGAATTCCTAGGAAGATTGGAGACTAGTGACACTTTATATTTGTGACAAGTGTCCCTTTAAGTTTGTGACAAATGACACTTTAGACTTGTGACATATGGATCTTTAGAATGGTGACATATGTAGCTTTACAAATTGTGACATATGTAGCTTTAAAATGTGATATGATTTTCTTGAGTTCTGCCTAAGTTGATGTGTGTTATTGAAATATAACTTGATATTATTGGTTATGTGGTATGCGGATTTGAATAGTCCTAGGTGATATAGATTGCAAGTGCATCGATGATGGTTCACTCATTAAGTTCACAAAATTCATCAAAATTACAACGTTGCTTTTTTTTTAGGATTAGGACAGGTTTAAAGTTAGCTGGAGTATAACTCCTACATTTTAGAAGTTATGGCTTAAAGGTCTGATCAACTGAACCTTCATAGTCTAGTAGTAGTTTTGCATCTGCATATCCCAACACGTTGCTACATTGTATATAGTGTGTTAATAACTTTGTAACTGATATATGTAGCTTGGTATGTTGTATGTTTGTATACAAATGTTCGAGATATATGTATATTTATGATAAGACTAAATTATTGCATGACGTATGTTTTTGGTAGTAATATAATTAAAAATTCTATGAATTTAATTGTTATCAGATACTAGAAATGACTATGAATGTGAAAATTGATAAATGGAACAATAGACATGTTTTGCTATGCATCTTTACTAAGATCATTGAAGAGGAAAGATGGTCTTCCTTGAAATGTTTTCACACAGGTTGAATGTGCCAAAGTTATAAAATTTGGGTCGAATTCTGACAATTTGTTGATTAAAATGTCTTTGTTCTATATGATATTATATGTAAAATGGAAAAATCTTTCTGAATGTTTAGCTAACATATCATGTCTGTAAAGTATACCTCAAATATTCTCTGATGCTTTCAGGAATACACCCTATTGGTGTGGTATGTTATAGAAACAATTTGATTTTATGTCATAGAGATCTACAACAAAAGCCATACATATCCTTAGATAATTAATGGATTATTATAGGGATAGATAAAGGGACTTACACGTGGTTTTCATTGATTTAGAGAAGGATTACGATAGGGTTTCTAAGGAAAACATGTGTTTGTGTTTAAAAGTCAAGTGAGTTTGCCTATATAAGGGTTACTATAGATATATATGAAATTAAGACTAAAGTTAGGATGACATGACGAGATATAAAATGTTTTTCTATAAATATTAGGCTACATTAAGAATCTTCATTTAGCGCTTTCTTGTTTGTAGTAGTTATAGATGAGCTTACTAAAAATATCGAAGGAGATATGCCTTAGTATGTATTGTTTGCTGATGACACTATTTTAGTAGATAAAAAAAAGGAGGGTAATAATGTCGAACTAGAACTTTATAGGGATAAGTTAAAGCTAAAGGGCTTTAAATTAAGTAAGACCGAGACTGAGTACTTAGAGTATAACTTTTTGGGTTGTAGCATTGCATTTGGTTTGGAAATCAAGATTGGAACAGAAGTTATACTATAGAATGATTATTTTAATTACCTTGGATCCATCATTCAAAGCAGTAGTGAGATAGAGGATGATATAGTGCACCTTATCAAATCAGAGTAGCTTAAACGAAAAGATGCCTCAGGAATTTTCTATGATAAGAAGATAGCACTCAAGTAAAAGGTAAATTCTATAGTTTAGCAATTAGGTTGGCCATACTCTATAGGTAGGGTTCTGAGAAATCAAATAGGTATGTAGTCACAAGTTAATGGTGATGAAAATGAGGATACTCCATTAGATGTGAAAATTTTCAAGAAAAGATAAAGTAAAGAATACAGTAGTAAGAGACAAGTAGGAGGTGGCTTACATTGATAGTAAAATAAGACAAACAAGGCTTAAGTGCTTCAGACATGTTAAGAGGAGATATCTTCATGCCTCAATAAGAAGATGTGAGAAGATTGTACCAAAGGATTATAAGAGCGGAAGAGAACAATCAAAGAAGCTTTGGGGGGAGGGGGTGGGTAAGTTTGATTAAGAATGATATGGCCCTACTAGAGCTTACTAAGGACCTACCTTGAATAGAAACTTTGGCAAACTAGGATATATGTAGAAAGCCTTACATAGAAATGTCCTTTTTTTATAGGCCTTTCAAACATTTCCTTTCGATTTTTGTGATTTTCATTAATATTAATACTTTTTCTTTGCATTTTCTTATTTAGTTATTTTCTTTCTATATTTCAATTTTTCCTTTTCTTTCAATTTCTTGTTTATTTTATTTACTTATTTGTTCTCTTTCTCATTTATTCATTTATTTATTCATTCCTTTTTATATTTGTATATTTAAATTTAAAATTTAAAAATTTCATTTATGTGGTTATTTATTTATGTATTTTACTTTTTTTCAACTGTTTTCAATTTTTTTAGTAATTCCATTAGAAAAAGTTTATTAACTAACTAAAGGTAAGGCTGCATAAGTATAGATCTCCCTAGGCCCAGCGTCTCAATGAGATTCCTAGTGGATTGTTGTTGTTATTTACATGTTTGATAGAAGCATTCTATTAGACAATTGTCCACAAATGAGAGTTGGTGCCATTCTCCATTAGGGGACTTGAAGGTCATCAATAATTTGCCTAAAAAGTAGTATTAGAACCATCTCTCATCCTTAATTTAAACCATAGTCTAACTTGGTTTAAAGTCTTCAGGATATTCTGTATAGTCTAGCGGTATTATACTTTGTTTCACTTGTCCAGAAGTCATATTGTTTATGGATAAAAGATTCTTTATCTGTTAGTATTCTCCATATCCTCTTAATTATTAGAGTCTTATTAGTCAGCTTTATAGAGTGATCATTGGACCACCTTCCTTCTTTGGGAGACATATATCCTTCCAAGCAACTTTAAAAACATAAGGGGAATTATATGTACCAACCCAAAGAAAACTTCTAATAGTTTTTGCTATGGTATTTCTTAGCAATGAAGGAAGAGATGTATGAGCAAATAAATGGATATAAAGGGAATTAAATATAAACTTTATTAATTGGACTCTTCATGTAAGCGATAGAGGGTAATTACACCAGTTATCAATCTTTTGCTTTTACCTTAGTGATCAAGGGTAGAAAATCTAGATATATGGGTGTTGTGTCTAATTCTATTTGATTTTTTTTGCTTCAATATGTTGAAATTGGTTGCAATTTAATTCAATTTTAATATGAATTGAGTGAAAATGGTGTAGATGTTGCATGAATCTTAATTAGATTATTTTGTGAATGTGGCGTAAAAAAGACAACAAAATTTATGCATGAAAGAATGAAAGACAAGATGACTTAAAACAAGAATAAATGTGAATAAAAATTGGTGACACATGTTAATGACATAGTCATTCAAGTTAAATGCATTGAACATTAATTAATAGCACAGTCATTCATGTTAGTTGCATTAAACATTAGTTAATTGCATGTCACACTCACTTTAGCTCACGCCTTCTCATGTTAACAGTCCATCCAATTCTTCTCATAGTGAGCTTGCTATGTATGTTTCCAACTACCATGCTTTATGGTGATGCCAACGCAATGCAACTCCTATGCATGCTCACAATGCTCGTTGCAACGTTCTTCATCCAGTCAACTACATACTTCATGTTCTTCACTACACCAGCTGCCATTCTCTCATCTTGCCAGCTGCAACATTCTTCTTCTAGCAACTTCATGCTTCGCACTTCTTCACCTAATTATGCTAAGTCATAAGGTCACTGTTGTGACATGTTAAGTCAGAACTGTGACTTCTCATGCAAAGAGAACAACATTCCATTTAATCTAAATGGCATTTGTAGGTTGAAGGGGCATGAAACCTTAGACCTAGGAGTGTACTACAAATAGACATAAGAGATAGTGGTGGTGAAGGACAAGTACTCATTCTTCACTTAACACAATAGAGACACCTTGGGAGAGATAAAATAGAGAGAAAGAAGGGAAGAAGAGAAGAGAACAGAGAGAGTCGGTGAAGATGAGAGAAACATACCAGAGAGTTGGAAACCAACTAAGCCTTCAATCTTCTGATGAGAATAAGTTGAAGCAGAAGGCCAAAGCTAATGTGGGAAGCTTGAGAGGGGAAAGACACTATCGCTCCTCATTTAACCGATCACTATTTGCTTACTTTACGATTCATCTATTGTAGTGTTTCTTATTTATTTACCGAAGTTATTACTTTGGTAGCTTAACTGACTTTATTATCTTTTCATAGTTCGTTTAGTATTCACTATTTTGTTGTTTTAATACTTCTATGGATAGTAATATGGCATTGAAGTGTATGGAGATGATGAGCTATGTTTATGTTATGATGGGATGATCTCTTTTTCTTGAGAATTAATATAGCTATTTTAGTTTACTCTGCATGATTAAGTTATGGATTTATTTTCTTATTTATTTTTGTGGTTTCTGAGACGAATGGACATAATACAATGACAAAACTTTGCATCATTTTAGTATTAAATGAAGGACCAAGAGGAGAAATTTAATATGAATCGAGAAACTATGGACACTTAGATTAAGAACTTGAAATATATTTACTTCAGTGGTAATTAGTAGTTAGGCATCCATAAATTTGGACGATAACTGGTTGAATACGAAAGTTAGATTAGTTCATTATTCGAGTTGATTTAGAACCCAACTATTAATTTTAGTACGACAACTTTCCATTCATTTCCCTTAATCATACATAGGAGATTAAATTAGTGATTAATCTATTTATTGTTTCTTCCAATTAATTCAATTTACTTTTTAATCTATTTTGTGATTTTCTTTAAAGTCTTCACTTAACAAATCAGGATAAAATATTTTAGATTACAACTATATTTAATTTTGCTTTTGTTCTAAGTTAATTTAAGTGAACCAATTTTATATCTGTAGGAGACGACCATGGGTAATCACTACAACTACCTTATATACTTGCAAATAAGATGGCCTAGGTAATTTTTAGAACTTTTTGGGTACAACAAGATTTTGGTGTCGTTGCCGGGGAAGTGTTTAATTTTTTTAACTTAAATTAATTTTGATTGTTTTTATTTGCTTAAATGATTTGAATTGTTTATGTTTGTTTATGCATGTATGTTTTATTGTGTTATTTTTTAAAAGTGTTTTATAATTTTTTTTATTAATTTAGTGCTTTCTGTAGTTAGTTTGTGCTAGGTAGGAGAACCTTAGGTAGTAAATGCACTTGGATTATGTTAGGAAGGAGATCTTTAGATAGTGAACTCGTCCCTTTTATTAATAACATACATCGAAGACAAAGACATCAAGGGGACTCTAAAGACAATTGTAGGAAACCAAAGCATGAAGATCAAGTGAATAACCACAAGATGGATGAAATGCAGATGGTGATGAAGGAGTATGCCAGACTAGTGATTGGTACTGCAACGTCCTGTATACGTTTGGGAGAGGCAGCTAAAAATTATGAATTAAAGAGCATCCATTATAACATTCTACCATCTTTCTTTAGTGTTCCCAACGAAGACTCTTTAAATTTCATTCAAGAATTTTATACCACTCTCCAAAAATTCCCCTTGGATGGCCTAAATAAGGATCAAATCAGGATGAGGTGCTTCCCATACACATTGAAGGATCGGCCTAAGGCGTGGCTAATGAACCTTTAACCTAATTCATTGACTACATGGGAAGAGGTGTACAAAAAATTCATAGGAAAATTTTATTCCCATCAAAAGACGTTTGAGTTGGGTACCATGATAGCTACATTCCCTCAGATGGAGGGAGAGCCATTCCACAACAAGTAGGAATGCTTTAAGCTCTCGCTGATATGATGTCCACACTATCATTTTTTGCTTCACATGTTAAACCAATTCTTTTATGTTTGGTTGACGCAACAGTGCTAGTTCACGATGGACAATACAACAGGAGGAGCTATAGGAGAGAGGATGGCCAAAGACATGTATGAAATATTCATAATATTGGGGGCTAATTCTCAATCAAAGAGCGTAAGGGGAAGAAGATCCAAAGTTCATAAAGTGAGCTTGATTTAAGAATTGGCTATGAAATTAGTTGAGTTAACAAGGCATGTAAAGATGATAACTACGAGACTACCCCAGAACAATCCAAATCAAGAAGTTTGTGGTATATCTAGAACTTATGGTCATAGAGCGAATGTTTACATGTATTCTTATAAACCTTTTAATGGGAAGGAGCAAGTGAACGAACTTAACAGTTTTCAATCAAGGGAGTGAAATGATCCACATTCAAACATCTATAATCCTGGTTGGAGATGCCACCCTAATTTTTGATGGAAGACCAACAATTCACCAATGCAACCCTAATAATAATACTAAAATTTTTAGAGGCCAGATTATTACCAAGGACAATCGTCAAATCAAAACTCGTCAAGCAAGCCTTCATTGGAGGAAAGCTTAAATGTGTTTATTCAATCCATAACTCAAAATTAGGAAATGAACAACAAGAGCTCCGACTCTTTAGAGGCAATTGTGAAGAGGATTGAGATCCAAGTAGGGCAACTCGCTACTTAAATGCATAATAATCAAATGGGAAAGTTACCTAGTCAACTCGAGCAAGCCCAAGGATTCACGATTATGAGAAGTGGTAAAGTGATTGACAATCATGTTGAGTTTCCTTCTAAGCTGTTTGATGCTGATAATCAAAAGAAGGAAAGCCTCAGTCAAGCACAAGATAAGCGGAAGGAGAAAAACAATGAGAGAAACTCTTCAAGTCACATTAAAAAGGGTTAACAACTTAAGCATGACACCAAGGACAATGAAGGACAAAAACTACATAAGGATACAAATCCTTATCGACCACAAATTCCATATCTAAGTAGGCTTAAGGAATCGAAACAAGATGAGTAGTTTTCCTATCTATATTGTTTGCTTTCTATGGTCAATGTTAATCTGCCCTTAGTAGAGGTGATTAGAAACATTCTACCTTTTGTCAAGTTCTTCAAGGAACTAAACACCAAGAAATTAAAGTTTGAGCCTAATAAAAAGGTGTTAGTTTTCAGAAGTAGCAACTGCAATTCTGCAGTTGCATTTACCCCCCCAAACTAAAAGATCCAAGACGTTTTACTGTGTAAGTATCAATGGGTAATAGTGATGAGGTTAAGGGTATGCTTGATTTTAGATCAAGCATAAATCTTATGCCTCACTCTATTTATGAGAAATTGGAGAGTGATGGATGTTGTCAATTGCTAGTGGATGCAACTATATTTGGGAGATTCTTAGAGAAAAATCCCAATGAATAGAAGAAAACAGTGGAGTCGGTCACTTTGGAAGATCCAGTTTGAGCATAATGGTTGAGGGCTCTAGCTAAACCATTACACCCCTCTTTTACTTTTTTACATCACATTAGGAATATTACGATGTTCAAATATGGGGGAGCTGGTGGAGGAAGAGTATTAGTAAAAATAATCATATTTGTGTATTATGTGTTTGTTTTTTCCATTTAATATTTAGAGATGCGTGATCATTAAAAGAGCTTGATCAGGATTAAAAATGTATAATATGAGTGAATGAGTATACTTGCATACATAGCCTGATCAACCTGGATTTCGATTAAAAGAACATTAGTTTGTTATGATAGGTGAATGACACCTTCTTTAGTAAGAATTTATGCCTTTTTGAACTTTTAAACACCAAATTTAAGTATTCTTTGTTGAGAATGTTCTTTCATGACTAGGGAACTCTAGAACTTTCTTGCAAACACTAGTCAAGATTACATAATCTTCTGTAAGCATTGAAATGATGAAGGCAATTAGGATTTTCACGTTTTGCTTAAAAAGCCACCCTAATATTACCCAAGTGTGCCCCTTTGAGCTTAACATGAACAATTTCTTTCTTTAAACCTAAAATATGAGCCTTAACCTTGATTGTTTATCCTCTTCATTACACTTACCATAAGGGCAAGTTGAGCATTTAAAAGGGGTATAATTGGATTTAGGGAATAAATGTGGGAGAATCATAGCATGCAGTTGGCTATTGCATTAGGGATGGGTATGGTTGTAAAATTTTTTATCTCTCCTCTATATTTTTCTTCTCTTAAATTCTGTTGTTTTAAATAATTAATTAACTAAAAATTTTGAATGAAAATGAAAAAAAGATAGTGATTCGAATCTTTTTGTTCTTACCTTTGAAAGTCAAATCAAAAATTTAATCCAAGGATTGCAATATAGGTTGCAACCTTGGGTCATTTCTCTTAATCGGAACCTAAATGAAAGGATCTAAGCTAGCCTATATGTCATGAAATGCAAGCTAAATTGATAAGAAAAGGGGGTTTTGATCTTTAGAAATCTTGACAAAATTAATGAATTGTAAGAAAAATGTATAAAAAGTATTTTTTTGATTGTTGGGAATAGAAGTTGGGAAGATAAAGACAATGGTCAAATGAGATAGAATCCTCTTGAAAATGCGCTTAGCTTTCATAGTTCGAAATCAATTTTTGATGGGAGTAGAATTCACTAAGTGTCAAATAATAAACCTTAAAGAACTCTTTAAGTCCAAGGACTTAATCAATGAACTCCATTTCTTAAGACCTTGTTGAATGCCCTTAGTGTGTGTAGTGGGTAAGTCCCTGCAACAAGTCATTTTAGGATCTCAAATCAACTCAATATCAAACACAACTATGCAAGATAAAAGAGATTCAAAAAGATCACAAATAGAAATATATGAGACTTCATATTTTTAAGCTCACAGTTCTATATCAACAAATCCCAATAACACATTGAAATTCCAACACTTGATTAAACTCTAATCAAGAATGGTCAACTACAAATTACAATTCCTAAACTTAGGAGTTCATAAATCATAGCGAAACATGGAATAAGCTACTCCCCTTTTAAGCCCATTGAACTCAAGCCATTGCTAAATCTTCAAGAGGAAAAGAGATGCCTAGCCACTTATGGCTCCAAGCAAATTCACTACCGAGAAGCGACCGAAAGCATCCATGGTAGCTACTGAAAGTGGAAAATGAGAGAAAAAGGTGGTGTATTACATGGAGATGGCGATCCGATGTAGAGGAGTTGAAGGATGAGGTGTTTTTCCTCTTATAGAAGTGTCGACTCTCGGATGCTATTAAGATAGCCTAAAATAGATCTTTTCTCAAATATGGGTTGATGGATCGGGTTGTACAGTGGGTACAACTTCCAAAAATGGTTCAGGTAATTGAAGGATCACATTTCTTAAATATGGGTTGATGGATCGGGTTGTATAATAGGTAAAACTTTTGAAAATGGTTCGGGTATCTGAAGATTTATTGCGGCGAACTTTTTTTGAAAGGTTTTGCTTAGAGTTTTCATGCCATGGTAAAATTTTCCCGAAAGGTTCCTTCGTGAATTCTTCATACTTCGCCGTGGCGAAAATTGCCTTGTTGACTTATCATTTTCAGCCTCCACTCCTTACCACTACTTCTTTGACTCTCCTACAATAACAATTAGTAGTTGTAGTATCAATTGTTCAAGAAAATTAATTTAGTGTAATTACTAATTATTCGTGACAATTTTACTCACAAACTATATAAAATAAAAGCAAGGACTCAAGAGTCAAATTAAGCATAAAATCTAAAAATAAGAGTCAAGAAGTGCAATAAAAACCATAAAAATGTCATCAATTTATATAAGAAACTTGGATTCAATCAGAGAGAAAATAAAAGAAAAAGAAATAGAAAAAACAAAGGAAAGAGAAGACAACCAAAAAATGAAAGAAGAGGAGAGACATAAAATTGGGGGGGGGGGGGGGGGGGGGGGGGGGGGCACAAT
>JANZLD010419285.1:0-15548 GCA_026413575.1 Erythroxylum carthagenense
TTCTCCTCTCTTTTAATTAAAAGAACATGTTTTAAGTCTTTAAAATGGAGTGCACGGCCACACCTAAGAAGAGTCTAAAAATTTGACTCTTCTTTGATCAAACATGGTGAATTTACTTTATTGCCTTTAGTTATGTGAAATTACCATTATACCATCTAAATTTTCCTAAATTTGCAATTAAGCTCAAAATTTGGGAATCACCAAAATTTTTATTTTCATTTTGGTCCTTGGACTTTTGAAAAGTATAAATAAGCCCCTTAACTTTATAAAATTATGAATTGGTCCTCCAAAAATTGAAAAATTACAATTAAGTCCTTTAACTTTTGACAATTTGCAAATAAGCCCTTATATACATTAACTTTTCCAATATAGCTTTCTAAGTGTCCGTTAAGTCTATAAATCATGTATAATCACCTCGAAGGCATTAGGACACATTTAATTTTACCACCATGGTCATATCCATCCAATGGACTCGATTTTATACACTTAAAAGCTCATATGTCAAAAATCTTCAATATTCCGCTTACCGATGAACTCTAAGTTCAAGTAAGGGCACTTAATATTATATATCAATAGCATATGTACCAAAAGAATTCAAATACATCTTTGAACTCATATACAACCATGTATATATCAATATACAGTAGTATCGCCAAATACAGAACAACATAGAAAGGCTCAAAAAGTCTAATGTTACATCATTACTAATCCTTGCATGAAAAACCACTAGATCTTTTTTTGTGATTTTGTTTTTAATATCTTCTTCCAATTTCACTAAACCATTAAAAAGCTAATTTTACCTTTTTAAATATCCAAATATAATTTTCATCTAAAGCATTCCCTTTATTTGCCTTTAGTTTATCTCTTTTTGTTTAAGTCTTCAAATTCATCCTTCAATCAAATTCAAATATTTCAAAACTCATCCAAATTACCTTACACTTACACCCGTTTATCTTACTTTCTTTTAATTTTTTTTCTTAAAACTATAAAACCTAAAAAGTTAGGCTATAGTTTTTATGGGAAAGGTTGAGTGCCTAATTCCTTTACCATTCCATAATCATCCTTGAAACTTTGATTCACAAGTTTAAGATCTTTTAATTCCTTTTCATTTTAGTTTATTTTCTCTATCTTTCCTTGAATAAGGTAGGGTATGACTCCATTGCTTCTATCCAAAATTATCTATCATAGTCCCTCCTTCTTTTATAGACATTTTACAAAGGTAAGCAATATGATATGTTCAATATTTTTTATTCTCCTTATTAACATAATTTACTTATGCAAGAATTCACTTCATTTTTTCTTTATAAAAATTTATTTGGTGCAACACCTTATTGGATTTAACTTTAGATACTTAAGATGTCTTGTAATTATTGAGGTACCAATTTGATATTTATATATTTTCTTTCAATCATCTATCTAATTTTCTCTTTGTAATTTGTTAATTTGTCTCCCTTTACCTCATACTTATTATTGATTTGGTTTACTAATGAATATAGATTTAATCTAAAGTTTGTAGGAAAATTTATCCCAAATGACAATGCTTACTATCTTCACTCATTAATAGACATTTTAAATTGATAATGAACTATTATATCACTACTCTCATATGCCCTTCTAAGTATATCTTTGCTTTGCTTCCATTTTCTTATATATCTCCATCTATATATAAATTTTATTTTATTCAATTATTTTCATTATTCAATCAAAATTAGAATTGGGTAACTTTATTAGTTCACTCCTTATGAGGGAATACTATTTTCATCACTTATTACTTATTCACGATAATATATACTTATGGAGTTAACTATATCTCAAACGATTATATAGATATAGAAATGTTCCTTAGTTTTGGCTTGATGAAAGTGTTGGACTTATTTGATAATCAATCAATTATTTAAATATATGCTTAAATTTTTCACTCCACGTGAATTTATTTGGGTTTCGTAGTATTATGAAAAATAATAAGTATCAATTAGTCAATCTTCACATAAATCTTAATAATCTTACTACCTTACACATTAACCTTTGATTATTTCACGTTTTTTATGATTCCATGCATAATATAACCATAATTTTCTAAATGCTTACTTGTATTCCCTTAGAAGTGAACAAAGATATGAGGAATTTACTTACTACTACAATGTATATGCATTTTAACGGTTAAATTCGATGTTATACTTATATCTAGCTTTGAAGTATTATTTGAAGTTAGAAATATGATCCCCTTTTACTATCATATTGTTCACATATATTTTCATATTCCTTCCTAGTTTCTTACAGAAGATTAAGTTTATTAACTTCTGATAGGTTACTCTTTTAACCTTAATGCCTAAAGTTGTGACTATATAATAATATATCCCTTTAGTTAGGAAAAAAGGATGTCTTCTCCGCAGTTACTTAATTCATTTTATTTGAATGTATCTTGAAAAAGTGACGTATGGTAATTAGATTTTTTTTATAGCATTATGCTTATGCTTTAGATATCTTTAGAGGATTTAATAATACAAATGAGTTATATTATATGCTAGGTTTTGTTTCTACATCTTCAAGGAAAAGGAGCAAATATGGAGAATAAATGAGTCCATCTAGTGTAACTTTATAAGAAGTGAATGAAGATTAATGAATATGGTAAGAATATGACACTGTATTATTGGTTATGTTCTCCAATGACCCATTCTATTTCTAATGAAAATCTACAATCCAAGGAATATATGGCACCTACATACCTCTATATTTAGGCTATATTCAAATAGAGGTCTTTTTCTTTTCTCCTTGCTCACCCTACACACCCTCATGTTCAATCCATGTTTAACATTATGATGCATATATAGCCCCATATTTATGGTGTTGATTTATGCAAAAAGTTACAAAATATGGTAAAAAACAACAAGGTATGTATATAGACCTATGATAGGTCATGTTAGGCATTAAAAATTAGGGTTTGAATTTCTAAAAGAAGAGTGAATATGAAAGAAAATATCTTTTAGCCATAGAAGAGTTCTAAAGCCATAAGATTCATATGAGAGCAAAATAAAATTGTGAAACATTATAGAAAAAGCCATTCTTGCCAGAAGAACAAAATTTTGAATAAGATTCATCAAGAATTCAAGATTCAACACTCAAAACTAATTAAGATATGGATTTAGAAGAGATAAAGCCTAGGATAAAATGGTTTAGATTGTGTTTTGATTTAATGAAATGTCTAGTACCTTAATAAATAAATATGAAATATTAGATCTTATTTGGACAAAATTAATATTTAATTAGAATTATTAATAATTATAATTGCTTTTAATTAAATTACTAAAAGATTCAAAATCTATTATAAATAGGCCTGAGCTTTAATTAATGAAACTAGCACTTCTTACTTAACCATCTCTGCAACAATTGCAGAGTTCTCTCAACATGAACTGTGGATATCGTTAGAAGTTGGACACTTTTACGACTATACGGTGGTTAAGATGGACCAATTTTAGAAATAGTTTAAAGGATACAATAAGAAAAAGATCAACTTTTAGAATAAGGTATAGATTAAGATTTACTCTTTATTATGATTAATGTGTCGATTATTTTATAAAATTAAAGTGATTTTAGTTTTTAGGAAATTAAAATATGAAAAAATCGTAATTATTTCGCTACAGTTGAGATCGAATCCTGTCCCAATTTTCTACCAGTTTACACCTAAAGAGAATCTCCAATAGTAAAATAAAAGAATGAAATGATCTTATTTATTACACTACTTGCAAGCCAAAATAGTAAACAAAAATTCTTGTAAGATTACGGGAGTAAGAGCAGAAGTGGATAAGTTCTATGAACTACGTAATATACTAGCACCTCAGCACGGTAACCTGGCAATTTCTCGGAATGTACACATTTTCAAGACAAGCAAATTGTTCTAACTGATGGGATGATATTGGTCAGAAATGCGCTTGGGAGGCAACTTCCGCAATATGAAAAGTACCATAGCTGATGGCACAATCTCCACCGACTGCACAAACGAATACCAAAAATGTAATATAAAGTGATGCACGAGTCAGTTTATAGCTTGTAAATGGAAGGCTTATTGTTAGTCCAGCAATTGTTTTCTAATCCACGGTATCAAGATCATCTAAAACAGTATCCAAGTTGCTTCAGGTCATCTTACCAGCAAGCTCTGCTGCCCCTTTTTGTGTGTTTTAGTTCCGTGGAGACTACGGAGATAACTAGGACATAAACCTTTTTATTTACCATAAGGATCCCAAACATACCACGTAATAGATAAGATTCAGAACAGGATGATCTAGAACATTAATATCTGCTTTCTTGTTAAACGCTGAAAGGGAAACCTAAACCATAAACAAAAAATATGTCACTGTACTCATCCAAGATGCAAAGTTTTGAGGTATGCATATAAAATTCAATCGAATTAGACTCACGATGAAGCACCGTATCAAGAAACAAGTACAACAAATTCCTGTTACGCAGCCAACCTGTCAAAAGAATGCCACTGTTATAAAACCCAGTGTATACTTATAGCGTAACAGCCTAACAGAAATAGAATGTATTAAAGCTATTTCAGGCGAGTGAAAACAATAATAAGATGCTTTCCAATCTACCAAAGAAAAAAAGAAAACGAATGATATGCAGCATTTGATATCAATCTATATCACGTGGCATGCATCACCTCTGGCACAAACCTCATAAAGCTTCTTTTGACGACCTCTAGATTCAATTGGAAATCGTCTCAGCATCACAAATAGCCTGGAATATTGAAGCAAGGTAATAGAGAACGTATCAACCATGACATTACGAACATCAGCTGCCTTAGGCTTTCATTTCAAATATTTACCTCCCACCATATATCAAGAATCCGACAGAAGCACACAATGAGATAACTGCAAGAGAATCGAATAAGGCAATTCCTGCTACTGTTAGGTTCATGAAACCACCAGTGATGACAATTTTTTAGGTGAAAAGAAAATATGATGACATAGAAAAGGAAAAACGCAAAGGACATTATTCTTGGTAAAACTGACCTGCAAAGAAGAGCTTTCCAACTTCATCCGCCACAGGGCTCTTGCTTAGTCTCATGAGTATCCAGATGCATGCCTGAGATCATGTACATGTCAGGTAACAAGTACAAATACAGCTCAACGAATTTCCACACAATACGGTAGGATGTTTTCCCTTACCTGTGTGATATATATTACTGAATTGACAGTGAAATAAGTAGGCCGTAGTTTATCAATTGGAAGACTCCTCGCCTGAATCATGTAATGAGATCACTTGCATCAATTTTAGAAAAATGGTGAAACTTCTATTGAACCCGTAGAAAAAAGGCAAAAAAGATTTACCTGATGATATATCTCAGCCCAAAACAACACAAGTAACGTATATGTGGAGAAAAATAGAAGACTGGGAACATCCAGAAGCATAACTTCAAATGCCTATTACAATATATAAGAAGTCCCAACTTACTGAAGAAATATTGAGCAATGGTAAATTAGAAGATAAGTTCTTAGAAAAAATGTAGAGCTACATGTCTTTCTGCTTGTATCTAGTTCATTTAGGTTAGAATAATAACAGGTAGGAAGAAGAATAAAGAGGAAGTGGGAAGAAGTAACCATGAAAAAGTTAATATGGAATGCTAGAGGCCTTAATAGCCTGAATAAACAATTAGCAGTGAAAGATCCACTTATCAGTCAAAAGCTAGATTTTGTAAGATTACTTGAAACCAAGATCAAGGAAGACGTAGTAGGAAAGAGTATGTGGTTTCTTGATAGAAGGTGGAGAATTTTGACAAATCATGAGAAACATCACTATGGAAGAATAATAATGGCATTTAAGCCATCTGTACTGAGACTAGTTGGTTGGTCATGCAAAGATCAAGTTATTCACTATGATTTAACTGATATCAACACAAAAAAAACATATCAAAATGTCATGTGATTTATGCCTCAAACCATGGTTTGCAAAGACAGTACCTGTGGGAGGAAATTAATAGAATGTACAGCTATGTGAGAGGTCCCTATTCCTCAGTAGGAGACTTCAATTGATTCCCGAACTCTAGAGAGGCAATATGGGGTTGCAAGTGGTCAAGAAAAAAATATCGAGAGTTATAGAACCTCCTTGGGAATACTGGACTAACAGACCTTCAAGGATTTGGGAACCCTTTTACTTGGTCTAAGAAGCAAATAGGAGATCGGTTTCAGATTAAAAAAAAAAAACTAGAAAATGCACAATGGATTCAACAATTTCCAGGAGCTCCTCAACATTTGGAGAGCATATCACATCTGATCACAACCCTATCTTTATAGATTGTGAAGTTATAGGAGAAAAGAGTAAGACGCCTTTTAGGTTTTACAACTCCCCGATGAAACATCCTAGTTTTATTGAGGCGGTCTAAATAGGCATAAAGATTGAAATAAGGGAACCTAAGAGTTATTTACGTTTACAAAAACTAAAAGCAGCTAAATGGAATTTGACGGGAATCATAAAGAGCAATAATGATCCTATGTTCCTCACCAAGCATAATGCATTGGAATAACTAGTGCAATGTCAAAGAGAAGTCATGGCAAAACTAGGAGACAGTAGGATAAAAAGGTAAGAAGGGGAGTTAGTAAGGACATACAATAAGGCTTTGGATATACTAAACTCACAATTAAGGCAGAAAGATGAACAAGCTACTATTTTAACTTCATATAAGCAAGGAGGAACAAAAATAACATCATATTCTTAATTGATGAGGAAGGAGTGCAAAAGAGTAAAAGAAAAAAAAGAGAGTAACTGAGCCAACATGTACTAAAGTGGATAAATTGAATGGTATGAGTGCGATGCTTAGTGAAGAGCTGAGATTGTAAAGCTGACTTTGTTTGTATAATTCTCATGAGATTAATACAATTATATTCAACTTTCAAAAAGGAAGGATAAAGATATTTACAATATGCCATAAAATTATAATGATGGTAGTGGAGATGGTTATAATAGTGGTAATATTAAGCATTACTGGCTCATAAAGTGATTCATTTGATGTGAAATGTCATAGATAGGGATGAGGGATAATACTCTCAATGGTAAAATCATGTTGGTAGTGGAATTTAATAAATCATATATTTTTGTTTGAGCTACAATTTTCATTTTTTAATGGAAAAGATAAATGACTTTTCTTTCAGTGTAAAACATTTCATTCATTAACAAAAATGGTAAAAGTATTTATAGATGCTAGCCCAAATGGGATCCCATACACCAAGTAGGTTACTGTAATTTTAGATGTTAGATGCTTACCCTTGGCCTAATGAGAAAAACATTTTTGTATAGTCCAAATAGCACAGCCCTCACTGCCACAAAGAGTTATTTGTTGTTATAAATCTCAACAATTGGTAAAGTAGAATTGTGAAAACTATTATCGATCCTTACATCCATTCACAATAAAATTCATCAAGTGGAAGACCTTTTGTGTTGTCCAACCATATTCTGGTACTCTCATTTGGATACGGCAAAGTTGTACCTATCAATTCAAATAACCATTATCACACAAGAAAGAAACAAAACCAAGATTTAGGAATAGTATAATAAAATATTCTGAATGTTATAACTTAAAGAGCCTTTAAGTAAAGTAGAGGAAAAAAAAAGGAACATATCTTCCCACTTTTTCCTTATTTTATCCAACTCTTATATCAATACAATTCATAAGTAGTGACTGGGTGAAGCCACCAATATTTTCATTTTAAGAATTCCATCAGGTTATAGAAGTCTAACTAGTAAATGAAACTACCAACTAGGATTTGTGTCCTCATCACAACTAATTGTGAGTTTAGTTTTTTAATTAGTTGTGTTGCATCATCAGAAAGATCCTAAACATTAAATTCATCCAATAATTTAGTAAAAGAAAACTTGATTGTATTATAAGGTAAGAATGACTTAAAATTCTTCCATAAAACTGTAATCATAAACACAAAGGAATTAATAGTAAGGGTCCCAAAGCAAATGGATAGGAATTCAAAACACAACTCTCTCAAATTCAATTAAAGATCACAAACAAAACTTGACAATTCAAAAAAAAATATTTAGATCAGTATGAGACTGAAAATATAATGATACAATCACCAAATTTATATGGACCCTCCAGAGTAGAGGTAACAAATATGGGACCAACAAATAAGTAAATTCACTAAATTCCAATAAGAATTTACAAGATTTTAAATTCTGAACTATTGGCCATTGCTTAAAATTATATCACACCATAACTATAAGTTTTCCCACTAAGTTTCAGGATTTAAAACAAGTTGATATAACAACTCAATCATATAACTCAACTAATGGTATCTAACATCTATGTGCTTTATGTGTGAATCAGATATAGTATTTTTGCTCAAGTATATAGCACTTTAACTATCACAAAATATCACACAATTGTCTTGCTTTATATCTAACTTTTGAAAGAACCTCTTCAGCTAGAGCATCTCCTTATTAGCCTCTATAATAGTTACATACTCTACTTTAATTATGGGTAAAGCAACACACTTTTGTAGTTGGATTGTTGTGAAATGGCTCCACTTATAAACTTGAAATGGATTTTCTAATATCAAAATCTTCAGTCATATTTGTATTTATATAACCTTATAGAATTAGTTCCCCACCACCATATCACAAACTTTACTTAGATGTAGCTTGTAGGTATCTCAAAATTCTTTTCATTAATTCCTAGTGAACCTTCTCCATATTAGGTAAATACCTAATCACTAACCCAACAGCCTATGCAATATCTAATCTTATGCATACTCTTGCATGCATCAAAGACGCTACTACCATAAGTATGAAAAAGAAAACATAACATCTTTCTGCTTTTCTATTGAGGGGCATGCACACTTATTTAGCATGAAAGGTTCCATCACATTCTAACATGCTGCATATTGAACCTTTCTAATAGTCGTTTAATTTATATTTCCTACAAAAGCCACAATTTTTTACTCTTATTAACCTAAGTTATTTTCGTTCCTAAAATATGATTTGCAAGTCCCAAATCTTTTATATTAAAGGATTTAGACATGTTCTTTTTCAATTTTTGAATTAGTCTAACATCTTTACCATAATCAAAATATCATCTACATGTAGAAGAAGAATGATTAAGTTTCCACTTGTGAACTTCTTGAAATAAACATAAGGATTGACATATGGTCACTTATAACCATTACCTCTCATAAAGGAGTTGAGCTTCTGATACTACTTCCTCAGCTTGCAAATCAAATACTCATTGCCCTTAACCTTGAATCCTTCTGGTTGCTCTATATGTATTTCTTCTTTCAAATCTCCATATAAAAAGGTTGTCTTAACTTCTAATTACTCGAGTTCAATATCTAAACTGGAAATTAGACCCAACATATTTCATATTAAATCATCTTGACCACCAGTGAGAAGATTTCATCAAATTCTATGCCTTTTTTTGGTCGAATCCTTTCACCACTACTCTTGCCTTTCGGAATCTTCACTAGCTCATATGTTTCATTTTTATTTAAAGAACTCATGTCCTCTTTCATATCTAAGATTTAGAGATCTTATCCTTCCTATGATTCTACCTCTTGCACATTCTCAAGCTCCCCCTCAACGGTAATTATAAAATATTTAAAACTCAAACACAGTCTAGAAGGCCTTTTCTTTGTAGTTTTTTTTTTCTGCAGTCGACCATGGAAGCTAAATATCATCCACTAATGGACTAGGTTGCTCCTTCTGCTCATTATTTTTAGTAAACTTATCATGCTTATAGAGTACCACATCTTTGCTCCTAATAACTTTATGCTTCTTTGGGATATAGTGTCTAAAGCTAAACTGATCATTGTTATAACCAACACATATGTAAGCTATCATCTTTGAGTTAAGTTTCTGTCTATGTTCCTTAGGTGCTTGTTTAAACATCGTGCAACCAAATACCCTAAAATGTTGGTATGAGGGATCTTATCTATTCACGCTTACTTGGGAATCTCAAATTTTAAGGAAACTGAAGGAGTTCAACTAATTGCATAGATGGTACTTCTAATTCATCAGC
The DNA here is from genome assembly GCA_026413575.1 of Erythroxylum carthagenense. NCBI lineage: Eukaryota > Viridiplantae > Streptophyta > Magnoliopsida > Malpighiales > Erythroxylaceae > Erythroxylum > Erythroxylum carthagenense. The sequence continues at coordinate 10,022 of JANZLD010419285.1, forward strand.
AGCTTATCTGAGCATGTGACAAATCTTCTTCATAATTGTTCGGTTCATTCTCTGGATAATACCATTATATTATGGAGTATGAAGTCTGACCTTCTCATTTATAATGCCATGGAACGCACAATAATCTTCAAACTAGTTGAATGTATACTCTCCTATATTATCTATTCATAGGCTTTTTAGTTTCCCCTCTATTTCCCTTTCTACCATGGCATGAAACTTCTAAAAATTTTCAAAGACTTGACACTTTGCTCTCAACATGTATACTCAGGTCTTCCTTGATGTATCATCAATAAATGTAACAAAATATTTGTTACCTCCTAATGTATCCTCTTTAGTAGGATTAAAAACATTTGAATGCACCAAATATAATCTTTAGGTCATCTTTATAGATCTCTTTTTGAAAGATTTTATGCTACTTTCTTGCCAAAAATGATCACGAGGAATATGAGGAAGATTTTATTAATCAAGATAAAGGATTGACCAGCCAACAACTTGATTCACTTCTCACTCTTATGCCCCAATTATTGATGTTACAGATTAGGAGAAGTATCCTCTATAATTGTATATCCTTCTTCACCATCAACTTAAAGTGTATCTTTTACAATGTACAATATAACTCTCCTCAAGTAACTGTCATTGCTTTCTTATATAGTTTCCACTTCCTATCCCCAAACTTGTACTAAAATCCTTCTTTATCTATCACATTAGCTGACAATAAATTTAACCTCAAATTGGGTATGTTGTACATCTCTCAACTTTAGCATGCATTTGAGGTTAGTCTGAACCGAGATATCACCCATGCCTACAGTCTTGGAAAAACTTTGATTTCTCTTCTTAACATAACCAAAGTCTCTGCTCCTATAGTTCAGAAGTACTCCCTCTTAATTAGGAACACAGTGATAAGAAGCTCTTGTATCAATCAACCACTTAGAACTCGAATCATTGACATGGAAACATTCATTTGTTGCATAAATTAGGGACACTTTGTCATTCATGCTTTGTAGCTATTATAGCTATATTCTTATCAGTTGTATCATTTTGATGGCCTTACTTTTTCTGTTCCCTCTTTAACTTGTAGCAAATCCTTTTAATGTGACCTAGCTTGGTGTAATAGTGACATTTTTTAAAACCTTTTTTGGCTTATGGACTTTAATCTACTCTTAGACTTACCATGCCTTTTATGAACTCTCTTTGAATTACTAATTGTCACCACCAACATCTCCCAACTATTCGGCAGTAAACTTAATAGGTATAAACCCTAAAGCTTGTCATTAAGAATGATCTTCATAGTGGTCATCTTGTTGATTATTACCTGAAAATGATTAAGGAGCTCCGACATAAATTTCTCAACTTTTAGCTTTAACTTTACTGGCCCCTTAATTAGAGAGGCCTTGTTATGGGCAATCTTCTTTTTGTAGAGAACTTTCATCTTTTTTCACAACTTAAAAGGAACAATTTCTTGGGAATATGATTGGACATACTAATATCAATCCATTATCAAATTATGCCTAGAGTTTTCTTCATAATATTTTTCCATCCTCTATTTGACATCTTCTATGGTTTAAAAGGAACATCATCCTTCATATCTCTGTCCACTTTAATAGGATTAAAGGATATCCTTATAGTACAGTGGGTACTCTATCATGGACCTCTAAATATAGTAGTTTTTTTTACGTCAACATGACCATAGACTTGTTTCCACCTTCCATAACTAATGGCTTTAATAACATTAATGGTTTTGAGGTGGCTTTTAAGGAATTATTGGACTAAGTCTAAATGAGCTCATATACAACTAAGACATCATATTTCAACTCAAAATCTTAAGGTAATGGATTATGAGTCTTACCTTAATATATAAATCACTTTATCTTTATGTTTCTTTCCAATGTTGGATTATCCCACTTATAAATTTCCAACATCTCCCTATTACAAATGGATATATCTACATTAGACTAACTCCCCCTCAACCTATATTAATGTAAAGACATTTGAGTCACTCTGTGAACCACTCATATGACCCAAATCCAAGATTCTCTATTCATTAAGCTTTGTCAACCTATCTCTGATACCACTTCTAGGGATTCAAAACATAACTCTCTCAAGCTCAATTAAAGGTCATAAACAAAACTCAATAATTCCAAAAAAAATATTCAAATTAGTATGAATGAAAAGATAAAGATATGAACATCAAATTTACATGGAAAACCCTCCAAAGCAAAGGAAACACCCTAGGCCAAATCAATAAGCAAATCCACAAAATTTAAATAAGAATTTACAAGAATTTGAATTTTGAGCTATTGGACCTTGCTCAAAACTATATTACATTACAACTGAAAGTTATCCCATCAAGTTTTATGACAAAAAAATAAGTTGACTTAACAACTCATCACTCTTCTCAAACTAACCCTGAAAATAATATATCTACAAACAACTTATTGTTATAACCTATCAACAAAAGAATGAAAGACTTTTTTCGCTCACTCTCACTTAGTATATCTTCACTTTTCATTTCTAGCTAGTTATCCATAAAACCTATAGCTTTTTCTTTTTTTATTCCAAAAATTTGATTTTTATGCACTGTACAAGGTCACATACACTACCATGTAAGAGATCGTGCCCCTTTTAAATTTAAAGATACCATGAATGTACATAATTTTAGAGAGCTACATGATCATCACACACGGTCATGTATGTCATGATCATGGAAGTATACATGAAAATGTATGTCTTCGAGTCTTCATAAAATGTGTGCCTAAAAACATGTTCTTATGCACACATTTTTAGTGACTTACTTGAATGATCCACACAATCATATGAGTAAAGGACATAGAAGTGTAACATCCTACACAACTGTATCTCTTAAAAAATACTTAAATTCAATCATTATCTAACTTGTATTCACTCGTTCGCCGTTCCTACAATACAAAAGAGTGATTGTGATCACTGAAAGGTCCTGTTTGTATCAAAATAGGGTTACATACTAAAGATTATTTATGATGGTTTTAAAATGTAGGGACGAGCTTGAAGAGAATTTTAACACCATTATCAACGTCAGACAAGAAGGGTTTTGAGGGGAGTTAGGGAGAAATTGGAGTGGATCCAAATGAGCCCATATACAATTAGGGCATACATCTCAACCTAAAACTTTAAGGCTATAGGTTATGAGTCATATTTTTGTAAATAACTCACTTCATTCTTAAGTTTCTTTCTAACGTGAGATTACAACACTTGTGAATTTCTAATATTTCCCCTTTACAAGTGGATCTATCTATAGTGGACTAGCTTCCTCTTAACCCATAACTTATGTGAAGCCATTTGAGTTACTTCACAGTCATCATTCATTTGACCCAAGTTTATGAATCGTCATTCACTAGACTTTGCCAACCTAGCTCTGGTAACAATGAAGGGTTTTGATGGAGTCTGGGGAGAACTTATACTAAATTAGTGAGCTCATATATAATCAAAACATGATATCTCAACTCAAAACCTTAAAACTATGAGTTGGGAGTCCTATCTTTGTATATAACACACTTTATTTTTGTTTCTCTTTATGATGTGAGATTACTCCACTGGTGAATTTCTAACATACTGAAAACATCATAGATCAAACACAAAAATGGTTGCAATAAATGTTTACAGCTAATTGTTAAATAGCGAGTCTCATTGTTAATATAGACAAGCAAATATAAATAAGAATTTGAATCTGGTTAGCTTGTTAGATAGGCAAGTGACCGCGAAAAAAAAAAAAAACTCTTAGCAAAAGCCGAAAGCTTTGCCTTGACCATTTGGCATGTCCTAACCTCCATGAAAAGCACACATAGAAATCTGAACTTGCTCGTTCCGTAGAGAGATGGAAAGCCATCGATTTTTTCACTAACAATCACATTTTTGTACATTCAATGGCAATAACTCTCAAACGATGCCATTTTCTCCGGAATGAAACAGCAGAAGGCTAAGAACTGAAATATCAGGAAAATGGGAAAGCGAAGGGATTCTAAAAACATAATTACCAGGGCAACAAAGGAGATAAGAGCATAAGATGCAGACAAGAAATAGAAAATGCCTCTCTGCCATTCTTCAGATTCATCGATTTCTTCCCACCAATCCAATCCATTAATCTCATCGCTGTAAAACACTCCCTTGCCAAACCCAAATGTGTTAGTCCACAAACTCCATGCCGTAGACATTGACAGTAGCAGTATTAGTCGAAATCAACAACAAAGAACACGAAGGAACAAACGAAAGAAAGGGAAACGATGGCTGTTATTGCCCAGAGAGAGAAAGAGGGGGTGGAACTAGACACGTGGAGAGAGGAGAGATAGGACAAATAGACAAAGAGGGGGTAGTGTACCGCGTACGTGTAAAATGGGTGAAGGCCAAAAGAGAGTTCGCGGCAAAGTTCGTTAACTTCGGAACAAACAATGCCAACCGGAGATTACTACGTCGCCGGCCATTTTGCCACCCCGGCTTTAGTTGAGCATTGACTATTTGAATTTGACTTTTCACTTTTGGATCGTATGGGTCCTTTTCTTTTTTTTTCTCACCATAATATCAGAATAATTGTTGATTCATTCCTTCCCCAGTAGGTTCTACGCCAACCTTGTGACCACACCACTACTATAAATTCTCCGTCTTTGTTAAATCAATATTAGACTTTATTTTTTTAATTTTTGAATTAAATTAAGCCATAAAAGATAATATTTATAAACATAAACCAGCACATCATTTTGAATGGAATAACACAACAACTAAAGAAACATGAATATTTAGACTATTAAGTACACAAAGTAGACATAATTTCCATACTGACTTTAATCTATCTTTATATTTTTTTTCTCCAAATATGATATGTGTAACTTGATTTATCACTCTTAGATTTTGTTTAATCTCTCGTGACTATGAATTTAGGAAAGAAAAAACTTTTTGTCCTCCAAATGTTTGCATAATATTGTAAAACTTTTAAGTTTTAAGTCATCTGTTTACTTGAATTTAACTTCACTGAGATCAGCAGCAAAACAATATGAGAGATTGCCGATATAAATCTGTACTTCTTCTAATGTTTGAAGAGTTACTTATAGATATGCGATTAATTGTAAAATTACTTTTTTTAAAAAAAATAAATGTTACTATGGCAAGAAGAGCTTGACCCAGTGTTTGGTTGTCGCCTTCGGACGTAAGGACGGATGACAAGGACATAATCGTTCTGTCCTATGGCGTGTTTACCTACCGTCTTCACTAAATTCTGTTCCACTTTCAAAGGACAAAGATAGAAATTTTTGTTCTATTCAAAATTATGGTACAGAAATTCTTGTCCGTAAGACAAGAATTAAAAATGACCAACATACCATCTCATTAAAAATGACCAACAACTTGTTAAAAACAATATTAACAATAGGTCATAATAATATTTATTATAATAATAATAATAATAACAATAATAATAATAATAATAAACATAATAATAATAATAATAATAAACATAATTATAATAATTATAATAATAGTAATAATAATAATAATTCTTATA
>JANZLD010419698.1:0-15543 GCA_026413575.1 Erythroxylum carthagenense
ATCAGTTGAGTTCTGTAACTAACCCAAACTGACTCTTGCGTCTACTTCTTTTCAGCGTCTGTTTCATTATTGTGTCTTCATCTATTTTGCGTCTGCATCTGCGTCTGCGTCTGCGTCTGCTTCTGTGTCTATTGTGCTTCTGCGTCTGCGTCTGCGTCTGCGTAGTGCTTACATCTTTTCTTCGTCTTACATTGTTTGTGTCGACTTCGTCTGTGCCTGCGTTCAACTTCGTCTGTGTCTGATTTCAACTTCATCTGTGTCTGAATTCAACTTCGTCTGTGTCTGAATTCAACTTCGTCTGTGTCTGAATTCAACTTCGTTTGTGTCTGAATTCAACTTCGTCTGTGTCTCTTTTTATTAGTTCTCTTTTTGTTATACATCAAAATTATATTTAAGTAAAGTCATCTTGACTTAACAACCTTAACGGATTAAGGCAAGTTATGTGTCGATAAGAACTTTCTTTATTTTCAGATGAGAGAGAAACTCTCTAAGTTCTGCTCTTCGGTGACAAGCTAGTGAGTGAGGTCATGACTCAGGTCAGTAGTGATTCCTGCTTTATAGCCTTGCTCGACGCCTTCTTCAATCGAACTCTATTGACATCTAAATTCCATTTGTCTGGGATTTACAGAGACTTCAAAGACTAGCCAGAAAGGGAGGACAGGGAGGAGATCTCATCCACAAAAAATGTACTCAATGTAAAGGTTTATAGATCTTACTTTCTTCCCTTTAAAACTCCTTGAAAACACCACTATTTAAACAATTATCCTTTGATGACATGGATATGGATGAATAGAATTGATCTTTAAGTAATGTTCAGGCCAAAAAAAGGGAGGGGTTTCTAGGCGAGTCAATACTGAACTACTCCTCTTTTCCTTAGATACTGCGAAGAATAAACTGCTTTCATAATCATGGTTACTGTTGTGAATTGTGGTTGGATTTCATTTCTGCACTATGAATTGAGAAACTAGTTCATAAGAAATATCTGAACCGGCAACTTGCTATATTCTCCATACAACTGATTGATGATCAGTTGCTCCTTTATACTAGTAGTAGTAAGATCTATTAGAGAGATTATTGAAGTAGATTGATCTTTAAACCATCTGTTATTCCTCTCTTTCCAAATAACTTGAAAACATGTAGCCACCGAGAGTAGTATAATAGCCCTATCAAATTTTTAGATTTTCAATTTAGGTAATTCTTGTATGATATCTGTGAGTCTTCCATAGTTGAAATCAGGGGCACATAGAGTAGAAATTTTTTCCCATATTTCTCTGAAGAAAACACATTCAAAGAAGAGGTGATCTCTAGTTTCATCCTTTAGCTTACATAGGATACATACTTAGAGTAGGTTAGGAATTTCAACCTATCCAAGGTACTTAGCCTATCCTACATTGCTAGCCAGAGCAAAAAACTATCATTAGGTCTAAGGGCCTTATTTCAGATCAAAGTACCCCACCCTACTTGATTTAGAGACCTTCCCCTCATTTTTCTGACTTCCTTAACAGTAACAACAAAAACAGGAATACCCTTCCACAAAAATGTATCTCTCTCCCCATGACTTCTAAATTGAGGAATGTTCATAAGTGAAGTCTCACATGAGGAAAGAGTCCAATTCCCATTCCTTATTATTTCTTAGAGCTTAGTATCCTTAGGGAACTGATTTAATAGGGAATTTACCATTAGGTTTTGTATTAAAGATCCATTCCCTGTCTAGTTGTCATACCATAAGGAAAGTCTATCTCATTCCCTTATTTGGCAAGTAATGTGCTGATACATCTCTACCTCATTTTAAGAAGTTGGTTAAAAAACCAGGTGTAGCTAACTTTGGTTTCTAGAGCCTAAAAACTCCTTCCTTTTAGTAAATTGATGAATCCATTTTCCCTATAGAAACTACTTCATCAATTTTTTTACTGTTTTAATCAGTTCTTTTGAAAGAAAAAGGTATGAACACCAGTAGGTATTCATATACATAATAACCAACTTCAGTAGTTGAAGTTTCCTTCCATAAGATAGTGCTCTATTAGTCTATGACCCCAATTTTGTCAGGGATTTTTCTGTCAAAGGAATACATTCACAAAATCTTAGCCTCCTTGATGAGATAGGAATCCCCAGGTAGTGTAGAGGGGGAGCTTTAGTTTCTATACCCGTAGCTTGAGCTAAAGCATTTGAGAGGTAAGAAGCATTTTTGGAAAGTATGATATAGCTCTTATGCTGATTGAGCCTGACATCTCCTTAAATAATTTGAGAGTTTTCGTTAGAAGAGAGTTTGAGAGAACATTTGCTCTACTTAGAAGAATAAGGTCATCTATAAAACATAACTAGTTAGAAAACCTTCTTTACATTTAGAGTGAAATCTGAATTTAGGATCAGTTGAAGTGTTGTGTTTCAATAACTGGGTAAGGACCTCCATACAAATTAGGAAAAGCTAGAGGGGAGGGGATCGCCTTGCCTAATTGATTTTTTTCATTTAAACACCTCTGTGGGGCTCCCATTAATCAATATTCCATAGGAAACTATAGAAATGTATTATTGGATCCCCTTGATGAATGTTAAGGGAAAGTTCATTATCTCCAAGGTTTTTAGCAGAAATCCCCAATTCACACTATCGAAAGCTTTTTGTAAATCCACTTTTATAGTGCAATTTTAGGGGCTTCTCCTACAGTTATACCCTTTTATAAGCTCATGAACTACAAGGATATTGTCCCCTATATCTCTACCTGTCATAAAAGCAACTTGATTCTCACTGATGAGATATTTTAAAACTTCCTTCAGCCTATTTGCCAAAATCTTGGCAATGATCTTGTAGAGGAAATTAGTACATGAAAATAGGCTTTTCCAAACTAGAGTTTTTAGGGACCAGGCATAGAAAACTCTTGTTTATTTCTTCTAGTAAAACCTCTTTTAGGAAGAACTCCTGTATTGCCTCCTTAACTATGCCATTCATGCTAAAGACTACCTTATTGATTTCCTAATTTGTAATTGGTCTTATTAAATAAGAAACTTCATGATCAGGAATTTTAGTGGTTACAAACTTTCTAAGATCATAATCTAACTCAGATTGGAGAGCTTTTGATCCAAATAGATTGATGAAGAAATTCATAGCTTCCTCAGCTAAGTTATCTTGTCCAAAAACATACACTCGAGCGTTTGTTTTAACGGAGGTAATTTTGTTAGTGTTCTTTCAAGCTAACTTAAAATTGAAGAAGAACTTTGTACATCTATCTCCCTCTTTTAATCAATTTATTCTAGCTCTCTACTTTATTAAAGAATATTGGTTATCCACTACTTCCAAGTAATTTTTAAGCGCATCCTTCTCTGTTATAGCTATAACTCCATCTAAGGGATTCTCTGCCAATTCTTTCTGAATAGAAGAGAGTTTATCCCTAGATATATCAATCTCCTTAGTAAGATTGAAACCTCTCTTACAATTAAGAAACTTCATCTCCTGTTTTATAGTCTTGAGCTTTTAGATACAAATTTATTGCTTAGTACCATAACATCCGTGCTCCAACCCCTTGGCTATTAATTTTTAAAAACCCTCCATGTTGACCAGAAATTGTTAAATCTAAAAGGATGATGGACTCTAGAGATGGTGAACAAATTATCAATCTTTATAGGAGTATGATATGAAATACCAGGGTTTAGGAATTTCGTAGAACTTCTTGAGAAAGAATGTAGCCATTCCACATTAACCAAATCTTTATCCAATTTTTCCCTGATGTGTTAAGTAGAACTTTGTTTATTTGTCCAAGTAAACTTATGACCTTCAGATTTTAGATCTATAAATTCCACCTCCTGCATACATTCAAACATATTAAGGGAGTAGTTAAGAAGGTTACAATTAACTTCAGTCTATGATCTAAACAAAGTAGTATTAAAATCCCCGCATACAACCCAAGGGGAAATTACTGAAGACTTGATCCTTCTTAGTTAATTCCAGAGGTCAGTTCTTTGGAATACAGTGTTGAATCCATAAACAAAAGTACCTAAAACCCAAGAATTTTCCATTTTGAAATAATGTTTTGTGTGAATATGCTACTGACTAGATTCTAGAACTTCTAATTTCAAATAATCACCATCATAAGCTATAATAATCCTTCCATAGGCATGAATTTGATTGTTTATAATGAACTGCCAGTTGCTACCTAGACAAACCAATTTATTCATATTAACTTCTCTAATTTTAGTCTCCAACATACAAAAAACCTAAGGCTTTTCCTTTAACATAAAGTCCTTTAAAGCATTAAGCTTTGAAGGATTATTTATTCAATACACATTCCATACAATCAAAGTTATAATCAATTTCCTTTCCCTTTGGAGCTCTTCCTATTGCTCTTGCTACTTTTTTAAGAGGTAACCTGCTCAAACTGCTCCTCTTGATTATTACCATTTTACAAATCACCCCTTGATAGACTTTGTTCATTCTGTTACACATCCGAAGATCCTTCATTTTGAATAGTACCACTGGATTCTTGAACTTTTCCTCCTTTGTAGAAATCTTCTAATAGCTTATGAAGACCTTCTTTTAGATTAACAGATTCAATTTTATTTCCCTTCAGAATGTCCTCCCTTTTTTTAGGGTGAAGACATTTACTGTCTGAACCATCTCTTTGTTTTCTACTACTTGTTCTGTCTCCTTAGTTAATTTGGTTTCTTCAGGCTCATTTTTTCTATACCCATCACTGCCCAATAGTCATCTTTTATGAAGACCCTACATGTCGATTTCCATTCTTTTCCTTGAGCTCTAAGATACGGTTTCCATTGGTACGTCACTAAGACTTTATCTTCTCTAAGAGAACTTTCATCTACCAACCTTAGAATAGGGATACTATCTTTCATTTCCTTAGGCATATCCATGCTCACATATAATCGAGCAAATCCAACTCTTTTCCTCAAGGCGGTATTCTCATCCATGCAGATAGGTTTCCCCATGTAGCTCACAAGCATACTCATCTCCTTTGTAGTTCAATACTCCAATGGGATATTGTGAATGTTCACCCATAAAGGAATATTCTTCATTCTAATTTTTTCCAGTTGCCAATTTTGGAGAAATAATGGAAGTTGAGAGATATACCAGGGGCCCTCTTCTATTACCTTTTGAGCTTTTGATTTATAAGAAAAGGTAAAAATTATATTGTCTTCTTCAGTAAGCATTACCTCCATTAGGCCTCTTCCTTACCAATTTCTCAAAGCCCACACTTGTATAATCAGAAATGTGAGTCTTTTTTCCATGAAAAATTCTACAAGAGTAGCTTTCCATGTCTTAGCTCCCTGCTGTAAAACATCTAAACTAGGAGCCACTATTAGCTTACCTACAACCTCTACCGGAGGGCTGAAAACCAAAGAGGAGTTAGAGTTATCACTAACCAATTATTTCCATGTTTTGCTTGGTCCTTTAGCTGAGTCCACAACACTAGGTATAGATCCCTTAGATGGAATAGTCGTTGTAGAGAGTGAGATAGTTGTAAAAAAGGCTGAGGAAGAGGGAATGGTGCGGAAGGTTTTGAAGAGGAGGGAGGGGTAGAGTTAGGATTAGGGTTAGGGTTAGGGTTAGGGTTAAGGGAGATGGTTTGTTTGATGGTTGAATGAAGGGTTGGAAATTATGTGTCCATTTGTGTTTTGTAACTAAATTTTCTGGTTGTTTGCGGGTTTGAGCAAAAGATATGGGAGGTTAGAGGCTAAGCTAAGTTTTTCTTTCTAGAGTTTGAAAAGATGATAGAAACTGCTGCGTTTGTTATGCTGTCCGGGGAGGAAGGGCAATAGCGGGAGAAAGAAGGTGGGAGTGATGGAGGTGATGGATGAGGTCATGGCGGGGAGAGGTCATCGGGAAGGTTATTGCCTTAAAGATTATCCTTGTAGAAAGTTGTGTTGTGAGAGAAAAATAATGGAAAGAAAAAGAGATATAGAGAGGAAGAGGAAGATAGAGTACCCACCACCACTAGTATCTATGAGCATGGAAAGTAAAGGAGAAAAGTTCAAAGAAAGAGGATTAGCCATAGAAAAGCATGAAAAGTAAAGGTGTCGGAACCCACTGTGTATACTTCCTCTTTTCTGTAGTTTTTATCTAATAGGCAAAGATTGGATCACCTCCTAATATTTTTTTAAAAGATGTAAATTAATATTTAATATTTTAAAATAATATTAATAATATCCTAAATAGTTAAAAATTTTGACAATTTTAGTATATAAATTATAAATTTATACTATGTCATATTACAATATATTAATTTAAATTTACTATACCTATTGGGCCATTTTAGACGTTCTAATATCCTTTTTAAACCTACTCACATTGTAACCTTAAAAATAATTTTTAAAATATTTATTAAAGACGTAATTTTTATTTTAATGTTTGATAAAATATCTAAATAAATTTTTATTATTATCTCTATTAATGCTTTAAAAATATCATAAATACTATTAACAAACTAGTATACGAGATGATGAAATTCTGACCATCTCATTTTAGTGAATCACCTTAGATAAGTTCTCTTATTGAATCACTTAGGATAGTTAACTTGTGATTCCCCCTTGTCACCATTGCAGGAGCATTATAAGAAATTTTTATTCTTGCCATTGCATTGGTCTATGAAACTGTTGTGACTCTTTCTACTCGTGGATATAGCTTGTAGTTTTCCTTTTTGATGAATTTATTAATTTCATAAGTCTTTACTAACCGTGTAGATTGTGATTTGGCAAGAGAAGTCATAGTTTAAAGGTCGGTCAGCTGGATTTTGGGGACAGATTAGATGGACTTTGTGTATTTCCTAGTTCATGTAGTACTTTTGTATTAGGTTTTGCTGATGTACTTGAAAGAAGTATTGAAAAACATATTGAAGACTTTCGATTTTATGTAATAAAATGAGGAAAAATTTGGTTTTTAAAATATTGTGATTTTATTGTAAGGCTTTATAAATGAATAAAGATATGATGCCATATGAAGTGAATGTAGTGATCGAACATAGCTCACCCTTATCGTAGGATATGTACCGAAATAACTTTCGAGCATCCCGGTGTGTACTCTATAGTAAAGGGGCGCTACATTAAAAGTATCAATTTTTTTAAAAATTGAGTTTATGAGAAATCAACTTTGATACACAAGAGTGACTTAGAAGATAATCTTAAATGGTAAAGGATTGTCATATCATTTGGTTCAATAAATTTGAATGATGGTAATGATAAGACTACTCTCAATAATGAAGATTTTGTACCAAATGAAAATCGCGGTCAATGTAATTTGATTGAGTTTTCTATTGAATAAAATTCTAGATTTTTATTTCTTCTCTTCTTTTAATTTAACATATATTTGATGTATATGTAAAATCCTATATATGCAATATATCTGTAAATATTTTTTAGGTTTCATTTATAGTTAGTTGTTTGACACAAACTTTGGTTATAAATTGTAATTGTTAGAGACTCATGAATATTTATTATTCTTTTTATTTGATATTTTGATGTAATTATTATTTATTATATGCTGAAATTGTAAAATTTTAAATATTTTATATTGTTGTTGATGATTTAGTGATCTGTTTTATATTAAGTGTGGTTATTATTTATGTGTGAAAAATTATATTAACAAAAATAAATAAATTGTTATTATTTTACATTTATATTATTATGATTTTTGAAGACAAGACTTATGCAAAATTAAAAATTATATAACAGAATATTTTGCAATTTTAAAAAAATTCATGAACTATTTTATAAATTTCAAAAATTATGCAAAATGGTATTTCGTATTAATTGATACCCATATAATATCATAATTGAACTAAATTCGGTATCGGTGTTGGTATTCATAACATTGGTTTTTAAGTCAAACTTTGGTTATGTAAAAGGTTTCCCGTGTTGGTGATTATGCTTTGGGAATCAAAGTAAGTACTTAGGTTGTGGTTAAGCCATCGGCAACTTATACCTCTAGAAGAAGCAGCTCCAACAAGTTTAAATACTCTGGATGTTACGATGACATTTCCAAGATTCTGGTAAATGAGAGGACTTGAGCATCAGTTTCGTATATTGTCCTGACTTAGCTCAGGCTGTGACAGTCCATTTTCCTGGATGCTTTCTCTGTGGAATACCATGATGAAATTCTGACCATCTCATTTTGGTGAATCACCTTAGATAAGTTCTCTGATTGAATCACTTAGGATAGTTAACTTGTGATTCCCCCCTTGTCACCATTGCAGGAGCATTATAAGAAAATCTTATTCTTGCCATTGCACTTGTCTACGAAACTGCCGTGACTCTTCTTACTCGTGGATATAGCTTGTAGTTTTCCTTTTTGATGAAGTTATTAATTTCATGAATCGAAATTTCAAAGTATGGGAATAATATTTTCTGCATGGATCTCAAGAAATAATGGAAATAAGAAATCCTGAGCCGTGAAGGGCGGTGTTTGGGGTAATTATGACAGCTCCTCTCCTGCCCACTGGTCCCGGTACCCATTTAAAGTAGAGAGGAAGTCTCACCCACACCCATGACCCACCCAACCCAACCCCCTCCCATCCGACTCTTGCTTCGTACCGTTATAAAGGCCTTCACTGGAGTTATGCTATGGATTTAATTAACCCTTGAGTAGTTGGTAATGTTTTTTTTTTTTTCCAAATTTGGATAGGCTTGTTTGCTTAAAGAAGTTTATTGTCACATTTTCTCTTCGAAAATATATACTTTAAACAAGATTTTTAACAATCAAAGCATGTGTACACGAGTAGCTAATATTGACAAATGCAATAGGGTATCAAGTATACCAAGCTGATATATTTTAATTCACTGGTTACGTGAAACTCGAAACAAAACCAAGACAAGTTCACCTTCATACTAATGGATTAATTAATTAAGCTTTCAAAATGGATTCTGACATGGCCCATTCTTGCAGAATGGACAGTTTCTCTTTTATGGGGGCTATATTAAATGCTCGAGCAAGGACTCCGATTGTTCCATTAACTTCTTTTCCATAATTTTAAACATTTCTTTTTATATACTCACAAGGTCTATTCTACTTTGCTCCAAAAGACGTTTAGAATAACGCATAGGTATGGCTTTGCAATAAAAGAATTTTTCTCCTACCTTGATACCAACTTGTGCAACACCTACTTGTGCTCATTTTGCATTGACTTATGTGCCCCACCAACCAAGAAGCATCGTCACACCAGAAACTAAATATGCAGAAAAACCCTACTATGAGTGGAGAAAGGCAGTATCTGTATATATTATTGTTTATGTCAGTAAACTCCCATTAAAAGCTTCGTCATAATGCCAATGTACCGAAGCATTCAATACATTTCAATGTTAGTTGCTTTCTTCACAATCGTCTCATTTTCCAGGATCAGATTAGAGTCGCACTCTCCTACTAACTACAGCTTTTATTACCTTCCGCTAGAGATCCCAACCACTCAGAAATGTACAGAGGCACGGCATACAGTTTAAAAGGGTTTGTCGTAAAGCACAACTCATATACTTGAAAGCAATAGAGCTACAGGAGAGTCCGAAAGTAGTCATGGTGCAGCCACAGAAGTTGAATGACATCAGCAAAGAATTGCAGAAGATCTTGGATACTAATATGGATCAAGCACAAGAGAGACGGCGTGCTCGTGAGGCATTCAAGGAGATTCAGAAAGGAATTAATCACTGCTTAATGAAGGTTTTTATGCGTGTGTTAATGTGATTATTAAATATGGCTAGTGACTTTTCAAAGATGTTGTGAATGATAAAAGAGTCAATGATGCTCAATTCTCTTCACAATGTTGGGTTATCATGGGAATTTGGGAGAGGTGTGGGGGAGGGTTCGTTGTCAGTGCTTCCACTGGAAATGAAAAAGGGACAAAAGCTCAGTGCACACGTAAGGCATATGCAACCACTAGTGTTGATTAATCAATTTCTGGCCTTAAAACTTCGCACAAGGAAGCATTTTTTACTTTCAAGAGGACAGTCCTTCCTTTCTTTCTTTCTTTCTTGTTTTGTCGGGTCAAGGGGATAATTTTGTTTCTGTCCACACTTGAAATATTAACTGATGATGGGATGTGGATTTTGGATGTAGTACAGAATTTTCAAATTGACAAGATGTTTCTTTTAGATTTAACCTCTCAGTGAATTTTCATCTGTTTGCACTCATTTAGACTTGAGGATCTGTGCAGTCATACATGGTGAACTAGTCTCATTCTTAGAGATACTTTTTGCTGGCATGTTCAGTTGTCTGAAACGGTGTCTTATTTCATTTACTTGGTCAAACGTTGGATGAATTTCCATTGAAGTTAACTCCTCGTCCTTTTTTCTGCTTGTAGATACCATACGAAGGACTGAAGATAGAGGAGGTAAATATTCATTGTGTCCTTCGTAACTCCAGGAAAACCTATATACAACTGCAACATCTGGATATTATAGCTCATATAAAGTCTACTAGATATTCTATCTCAACTTAAAATTTTAAGGCAATAAAAAGATATGCTTGACACTTATGAGCTAAAAGTAAAAAAGATAAGGTTGATCCGCAATATATTTTTTATACTCTGTCTCCGAAGAAACTTTTCAGTAAGCATGATAGCAACGCAGTTTGTTTTCTTTTCTCGTTACTGTTAGACTCCTGTGATTCTCTACATTTGGAAAGTGTACTGGATATAGCCTCACTCCCCTTCCTTTCATCTTTTCATTTTCCTTTAGGTTCCATACTTCTTTCGAAGACCCTAACTATTGCTTATCTGCCCACTTTTCTTCCTTCTATGACAAGCGCATTTAGTTTCTTTCCTAGTCGTGTTTGATGATAATGAGTGAACAAATTATATTGTTTGTAGTCATATGAAGTCAATTCTAGAGGATTGCAAATTTTTACGAAAAGCTGGCTTCCTAAGACCTCTCGCCCAAAAGCATTGGTTTTCTTTTGTCATGGCTATGGAGAAACATGCACGTTTACTTTTGAAGGTATGTAACGTTTCTGGTAAAAGTCAAGTTTGAGTATTTTTTGAAATACTTTTTAGTTCATTAAAATGTCTGCAGGAGTTGCTAGAAAGTTAGCATTATCAGGCTATGGAGTTTTTGCTATGGACTATCCAGGATTTGGACTTTCCCAAGGTCTTCATGGCTATATTTCAAGCCTGGAAGAGCTTGTTGATGATGTTGTTGAGCAGTACGCCAAAGTTAAAGGTGCGGTTCTTTTCTAATGTACCCCTAAGAAAACATTTAAGAACTTTGTTAAGATGTGCATGATATCTGAGGAAGCAATGTATGCGATGAACAACGAATCTTATCATGGTTTTAGAGGGTGGATTATAAAACTAACCTGCTAATCAGCTGAACTGGAAGAGGGTGGTGCCAAAGAACAAACACATGGTCCTCTTGAGCTGGAAGTGGGTTGGTGCCCAAAAACAAACACATGCTCCTATCTCCTGCTTTTTGAAGAACTTTGGTAGAATTATGGATCCACTGGAGAGCGATCTCCCTTTTTCTCTGCATTAACAGTCTAAAATGGCAAGAGAAAATAAAGAATTCTTCAATTGGAAATGAGTTCCATTTTTCTTTTTTGTTGTTTTCCGTTTTTCTCAGCGAACACCGATTACAGTGGTCTTCCAAGCTTCCTATTTGGACAGTCTTTGGGTGGAGCAGTAGTCCTGAAGGTACATTTGAAACAACCAAATGCTTGGACTGGAGCCATTCTTGTTGCGCCCATGTGCAAAGTACTCCTCTTCCAAACTTGCTATTTCCGAATGATTGTTTAGACTCAAAACTGAATTGCTTTTTCTTCAGTTCACAGATAACATGATTCCGCCATGGATTCTGCTGAAAATTCTGATTAGCATAGCTTATCTTTTTCCAAAGTTAAAAATAGTACCGCACCAGAATTTTGTCAAGATGGCATTCCGAGACTTGAGAAAGCGAGAACTGGTTTGTTCTACATTTCTAGTTGCACGCAACAACAACACATCCTTGATAATTTTTGACATTAAAAACATGGAGTTTGTCTTCTAATGCAGGCAGCATACAATGTTATTGCATACAAGGATACAGCGCGCCTTTGGACTGCTTTAGAGTGTCTAAGGACAACTCAAGAACTAGAAAGACGTTTAGAAGAGGTATGTACGTCCCTGAATTTCTACCAAGACAAGTATCAGCGATTAAACATATACAAGTATCAGCGATTAAACATATACTTTAAGTAGACGTTTACTTGTTACAGGACGCCATATTTATTCTTTGCTTTTACTGTCGTCTCGAGTTATACATATAAATCAATTCAACATCTTACAAGTTAATCAAGACCCTTTCTCGTATCAATATTAATATATATTATATATATAAGCAAATGTTAGTATAAATGCGTAAGGTATAGAGTACCTCTTCTAGACAACCGCTGTCTATGTTGTTTTGTAAGTCGCAATGTCATTTTTCCATTCTACATGTGGGTCTTGTGAAGAAACTTACTTTTCATTTCTACTTTAATCAATGTACATGCTCTGCTATTCAACCTTCGTCTCCTTGAGTAGGTAGTCTTTCCATGAATAAGCAAACTAATGTCAGCTATGATTCCCAGGTTTCTCTGCCCTTATTAATCCTACATGGAGAAGCCGATGTTGTGACTGATCCATCAGTTAGCAAGGCTTTGTATGAGAAAGCGAGTAGCTCAGACAAGACGTTTAAGCTTTATAAGGATGCTTATCATTCTCTTCTTGAAGGTGAGACAGACGGCATGATATTCCAAGTTCTCGGTGATATTATCTTCTGGCTTGACAATCGCTGCTTGAACAAGAAGCAATAGCTGAAATGTCATTTAATTTATTCGGACAAGATGGGACGGAGATTGAATAATTCTTAGGCGTGCTCTTGTAGTCATCAAAAGTGTGACGAATATTAATTATATAATAAAAATGTAAACTTCTTCCATAATTTAAGAAATCTTTTAAAAAATCTTTAATTTTTAAAATTTAAAACAAGTTCTATTTTTCTATAAAGCTTATCTTAGAATTTAGGTAAAGCATAATGACAAAATACATGTGCTATAAATACAGATGTATTAATTAAATATTGCTAATATAATGATTAAATTTAGTTTTTATATTCGAATCTGATAAGTTAAATTTGACTTAAATTAAATATTTATTATAATTATCTTACATTATTAATTAAAATTGAATTTAATTAGTTCAAGTCAAGTTTAAAAGTTGAGTTGAATTAGCATATTAATGACATTTCATTAATTCATATCTAACATTTATATCACATCGTTATTTTTTAACTAAAATTTAAGAGAATTAAAAAACTAAAAGCTAAAAATTTATTAAAAAATTGAAAAGGTTGGAAAATTTTTTTAAAACTTCTTAAGGTACGAGAAATATTTATGTCCTTTACCCTAATTATTACAATGATAAAATGCAATCAAATTTTTTACTTTAATTTTTCTAAGGAACCACACTATCGTCATTAATTCGTAAAAATTCCTAAAAAATTTCTTCTAAAAACTCAATTAAAGACTCTTCTCGAGAGTCTGTTGTCAATTAGACAAACCCTAATAGGCACTTTGGGTATTTTTCAATATCTAAGATAATGATACTAAGGTTGACGAAATTGAATTTATTAACGTCGCCGATTAGTGATATACGAATAGATTTGTCTTGAAGTTAATCATAAGCTTTTTAAGTGTAACTTCATCTTATCTCAAGAAAAAGAAGAAGAAGAGGAAGAAGAAGGCGTGGCTTCATTTTGTGATCATCTCTAATATTTTATGAAAAAAGTAATTTTCTTAATTATCTTTTTTGTGTTAAATATTGTTGAAGTGAGAGGTACTTGAACGGACACCCTTTACTGCTAAAGATGTAGAGAAAGCCATCTTTGAACTTAAGCCTAGTAAAGCTTCTAGTACATTTGAACTTAATATTTTCTTATTGTTCCAAAAGACAAAGCCACACCAAGAGCATATGATTAACTTTCACAAAGCATTTGATAACATCAACTGTGATGCTAACTTAGTCCCCAATAGCTTACATGCTTATTGTTAGGAAAATCAATTATTTCCACACAATTAGAATGCTAGTAGAACAACAAAATTTGATAACAAATTTAGGCCAAATTGTGCCTACGTTTACGGATCTACTGCATACCCTTTTTATTAAGGAGAAAAATAACACTTACAAGTGTTTACACTCAACACTTAACTCACTAGTGTTTACACACACTCTCAAATCCTTACCCCAATACATCCCAAAATTACTCACAAAAAATTTTTACTCTTTGTATTTCTCTTACTCACCAAAGGAGGAGAAAACTAAAAAGTTAATATTTTGTTTTCTTTTTTTGGATGATATAAATGGAAGGGGGAGGGGGTTTATTTATACTTGTTGGGCCTCCCCCCTCCCTCACTCACTATCAATATGGGACATAGTCCCTTGCAAAACTAACAATCTCCTACTTGAAGACGGATTTCAATCTGTCTTCATACCTGGTTGATGCAGTAGCTCGTCTAGGTTTTATTACTCTTGCAGGCCAACTGAAATTGCACACAACTTCAGTTTGTCGATTGCCACCACCTTGGTTAGCATGTCCACAGGATTCTTGCTTCCAAGGATCTTCTCAAGTGTTAACACTTCATCTTCTAGCAAGGAACTGATAAAATGATAACAAATACCGATATGCTTGGTTCTGGAGTGGAATGCTGGATTCTTGGCCAGATGAATTGCACTCTGACTGTCACTATATAGCACATTCTCCTCCTGCATGAAACCCAACTCTGACAGCAAATTCTGAAGCCAAATAATCTCTTTGCTAGCTTCGATTATTGCTACATACTCAACTTTTGTAGTGGATAATGCAACAATCTTTTGAATCTGCAATATCCAACTCACAACTGTTGTACCTACAGTGAAGATGTAATCGGTGGTGCTCCTTTTTCTATCAACTTCACCTGCGTAATCTGAGTCAACATAACCTTGTATTTTTATTTCTCCTTTGCTAAAGTACAGGCATTTCTTGGTAGTGCCTCGAAGATATCTTAAAATCCACTTTACTGCTTCCCAGTGGACTTTTCCTAGATTTGTCATAAATCTACTAACTGCTCCCACTGCATGGCCTATGTCTGGCCTTGTACATACCATGGCATATATCAAGCTCCCAATAGCAGAGGCATAAGGAATTTTTGCCATCAAGTCTCGCTCTTCATTTTTCTGAGGTGACTGATTTTAGGATAGGCGAAAATGATTGGCAAGGGTAGCGCTGACTAGTTTAGCATTCGCCATGTTAAACCGTTGCAAAACACGATTAATGTATTCTGTTTGAGATAATTGTAATTCCCCTCTCTACCTATTTCTAGTGATCTACATTCCAAGAATCTTCTTAGCTAGACCTAGATCTTTCATGAAAAATTCTTTTGACAATTATTTCTTCAAGTTTTTGATATCATTTATATTGGAACCCATTAATAACATGTCGTTGACATAAAGTAGCAAAATGATATAACTCGACTGATATCTCTTGATATAACAATGTTAGAGTAGTGCCCTAAAGGCAATCCCCTTTAGCGCATTTTGTTCATAGTCATGTACAGACTTTATGAATAAA
>JANZLD010420843.1:0-15534 GCA_026413575.1 Erythroxylum carthagenense
GAATAAAACCTTGAGGTCATGGGTTCGAGCAGTGGCTCACCCATGACCAAAGAGGACAATACTGATTAAGGTTGGATGCCGCGGTATTACCCGCAAACACTCACCGCAGTATAACCTGTAAACATCTACAGGTGGGGGGTGGGGTCCAACACGTACCCTAATATGTCAAAGTTTTCTATTACTTATTAAGTCCTCGGTAAGTTCTAATAGAGTTATATCATTCTATATCACCTCCCTTAATTCTGCTTAAGCCTCCCTTTTTCTTTTTACAATCTCTAAGTACAATCTTCTTGCATCTTCTGACTGGAGCATCTGGGTGTCTCCTCTTAACATTTTCAAACCACCTAAACCTTGTCTCTCTTAATTTCTCAATAATATTAGTCATCTTTAACTTGTTTCTTATCACTATATTCCTGACCTTATCTCTTCTAGTAAGGTTGCACATCTAACTGAGCATCCTCATCTCCACTACCATTAGTTTATGACTATGCACATGTTTGATGGGCGAACACTCCACCTTATGAAGCATAACTGGCTGAATCATTAACAATAAAATTTACCTTTAAGCTTGAGTAGTATCTTCTTATCTCATAAAACTCCTGATGCACTTCTCCATTTAAGCTATCCTGATTTGATACAATGAACTATGTCTTCATCAATCTCTACATTGTTCTGGATGATAAATCCTAGATACTTACAACACTCTTTTGTGGTATAACTTTTGAATCAATATTTACCTCCACATTCGTAACCACCCTATGTCCCAAAAAGTTATATTCTACGTACTCAGTCTTAGTCCTACTTAATTTAAATCCTTTTGACTTTAATGTATCCCTCCAAAGTTCAAGCTTCATATTTACACCCTATTTTGTCTCATCCACTAAAATAATGTCATCGGAAAATAACATAAATCAAGGCACATCCCCTTGAATATTCTTGGTGAACTCGTCAATCAATACTGCAAACAAAAATGGGCTTAAAGAGGATCCTTGGTGTAGCTCAACACCAATAGAAAAATGATATGAATCTCTTCCTATCGTCATTACTCTAGTTTTTACACCTTTATAGATATCCTTAATAACATGTATATAGGTCATAGGAACTCCTTTACCTTCTAAACATCTCCATATGATTTTCCTAGGTACCCTGTCATACGTCTTCTCTAAGTCAATAAAAACCATGTGTAGGTTATACCGTCTTTCCCCATAATATTCCATTAATCTTTTAAGGAAATGTAAAGCTTCTATCGTGAACCATAAAGCCAAACTATTTTTCTGAGATCGAGGCATCCTTTCTCACTTACTCTCTTTCTAATCGCCTTCTCTTATAACTTCATGGTGTGACTAAGTAATTGAAGCCTCTTTAGTTTTATAGCTTTGAATGTCCCCTTTGCTCTTGCATAAAGGAATTAACATACTAAATCTTCACTTATCCAACATTTTGGAAGACTTAAGGATCACATTATCAAGCTTTACTAACTAAATAAGACCCTTTCACCTAGGCTTTTCCACACCTTTATAGATATCTTATTAGGCCTTATTGTCCTTCTACTCTTCATCTCCCTTAATACTTTTTTAATTTCTTCCTTTGTAAACTCTACAAATCTTGTCTTTCTTAAGTTTGACCTTTGGGATCCATTACAAGTTGATGGGGTTGGAGATGAGGTCCATACTTGCATGTCCAAGTATCATATGCTAAATCTATACATCTTCACTAATAGACATTAAACACTTCATAGCTTTGTTAGCAAAATTATCAATATCATTCCTTCTCTTTTCCCAAAAATGCAATGCTATTTTCAACTACTCTAGATACAATGCATGATCTCCATTCAAAGCATACTTTGTAGCTATTATCACATAGTTGTCTTACACTTAATAAGTTATACTTCAATCCATCAACGAAAAGTACATTATCAACAATAGAGGGTGAACATTGGAGCAACTAGTAAAGTTTCTCCTTTGTGACCACAAGATCATAAGTTTAAGTCACGGAAATATCCTCTTTGTAAAAATACAAAGGGAAGGTTGCATACACTATGACCCTCCGCAGACCTCGTAAAGTAGGGAGCCTTGTGCACTTGGTACATTGACTTTAGAGTGATATTCCATACCAAATTTTCTAATGCCAATTTTCTTATCCTGAGCATTATTTCTAAATGTGATGAATCCTCCATCTTTGTTTATAAGGTTTAAGAATTAGGACGCATCACTTGTCATATGCTTTGAGCACCCATTATCCATGTACCATTTGATCCTCTTTTTCTTATAGACCTATAAAATTTCCTTATTAATATGCTTTAGGTACCTAAATGAGCTTGGGTCCTTAGTTGTTAGTCTCCTTCTTCTTTTAATTCCACTTGCTTGAGGGTTTTATTCATTGCCCTTTTTTTTAGAAGGAAAATATGTCAATGAGCCCATATTGAACACAAAATTAACATACCATGTCATATTTTTGGATAGTATGACGATGACCATTATAAATTTGAGGTATGAATGCATTCCTTGTTTTTTATATGCATATGAGTCATAGAAACTTCTTCTTTGTGTAAGTGATTTGAATGCTCTCTTTAGGATAATGAAAAGTTCTAGTATACTTGTATGTATGAGGTGTGTTTCTTCCATAATAATGATGTTTGTGTGAAGTGTGAACATATGTCAACACCAAAGCATGAGATTTGTTCTTAATGTGATCCCTAGTGGATGTGTCAATTGTGTGCTTAGATGTGGATGTTCCATGCTCATTTCTCATCCTAGGCATTAGCTCATTACTGTGTAAATTCTTTCCTTTAACAAAAGTTGCTTTGGTGTTGGAAGCATTCTCATTGATATATCTTATTCCATGTCTATTATTAGAACTCTTTTGAGCTCCTAACATGTTTTCTATTTTCTCACTTCCTTTTGTGAACTTAGACAATTAGTCATTAGGAAAGTTAGCTTCAATTATTAATTCTCATGTTTATAGCTACACTTTTAGAAGTTATGATGTTATAAAATTCACTCTATATCTTATCATTTTTACTCATGCATGATTCTTTTAAACTTCTTTGATTTTGAAAGATAACTTTTTCTTTTTGCTTTTGCTTATAACTTCAAGACTTTCAATAAGTTCATTATATGTCAAATCAATGTCACTATTATTATCATCACATAATTTAGAGTTAAAGAATACTTTATCATCATCTTTTTCCATGAAATACTTGTGAGCTACATCTCCTTTCGAATGTTCACTTTCGAGTAACTTGTGTCATCCTAATAGAGGCTTTAAGTTCCTTCTTTTTACCTTTATCCCTTTTCTCCTTCTTGTCATTTCTTTCAAATTTGTCGTTTTCTTTAAGAAAAGGACATTAAAACTTCATACATCTACGTTTCACACATTTAAAGTAAATAAATTTATTTTATTTGTTTTTTAAATCTATCTTACTACCTTTGTAGTTCTTTCTCTTTAAGGAGTTCTTCTTTAAGAATTTATTGAATCTTTTAGTGATTAATACAATATATTCTCCATCTTCACTAGATGAGGTCTCTTCTTCTTCACTTGATTCTTCCTTTGTAACCTTGAATGATAAATTATTTTTCTTCGAAAGTGTCTTTTCCTCTTTCGTCTCTTAGAGCCTTATTTCGTAAGTAAGAAGAGATCTAATAAGCTCTTCTAATGGTAAAGTTGTTAGATCCTTATCTTTTTGTGTGGCCGTTACTTTAGCTTCCCATATTTTTGGTAAAGACCTAAGTAACTTCCTTACAATTTCAATGTTAGTGCAACTCTTTCAAATACCCTTGAGAGCATTGATGATAACAATGAATCTGGTATATATGTTAGAAATGCTTTCATCATGTTTCATTTAGAAAAATTCATATCGGTGAACTAGCATGCTAACTTTGCTTTTCTTAACTTTATTTGTATCTTTATGAGTAACTGCAAATGTATGCCAAATTTTGTAAGACTTTTTTCACATGAAAACTCAATTGAATTCATTTCATCCTAATGCACGAAATAAAATGGGGATAACTTTACTATTTAAGGATATTAATCTTTTAACTTGGGGATTCCATTCCTCTTTCAACTTGGGAACTTTTCTGTCATCTATAATTTTAGTCGGAATACATGGAACATTTGAGACAATTTCACATAAATTGATGTTTTTGGTCATCAAGAAAATTTTCATTTTTGTTTTCCAATAAAGGTAGTCATTTCCATCAAAGAAAATTGCTTTACTAATGTTTTAACCCTCTTGGTTAAAGGATGATGAAGATGCTCATAAGTATGCCATTTTGTTTGAAATGCCAGCCCTATAGACCTACTCTAGTATAACTTATTATTCCCTAATGACACCCAAGAAGGGGGGATTAGGTGAATTTAAGATTCTAATTAAAGGATACTAACTTATAAAATTAATGTTTACAAATTATCACAAATCTAAGTATGAAGTAAAAGTAAAGAAATTTCATTATACTTGTAAACAATAAAGTAAAGAGTAAAGGAAGAGAAATGCAAACTAATTTAGTGGTTTAGAAAACATTCTTTACCTACATCCACTTCTAAGACTCATTTTGGATTTCCACTATAATTATTCTTTTAAGGCAAAGAAATAACCTTTATAAAATCTTTTATTTCCTTTTAAATCTTTCTTCAATGAAAAGAGGAACCCCAAACGACTTTTAGATAAAACTAATACAATGATTACAAACCCCAAAAATAGCTTATAATTCAAACTTGCTCACTTAGGTACTTTGATAATCACAAACGACTCAAATACTTAAAATGAGACAATGAATGCCCAAATGATTGAAAAATACTTAGAAATATGTGTAAAATACACTTAAATACTTTTTAATGCTAAAACCAAGGAGAAAAATACTTATTTATAGTGTTTTAAGACCCCAAATTGTTGTTGGAACCAAAAAATAATCGTTATAATGACTATATATGAAGCACTATTTGAATAGTATAATATACTAGTTGACCATTATTAATAGCTCCAGATTCACTAGTCAATGGAACAATGGTTGATCAATAAAGGATACTAGTTGACCAATCCATCAATCAATATTAAAACATACTCTTAGTACTTCAAATTTAATAACTTTAATTCATATTCATTGACCACTAACTCATATAGGTCGACCATTCACCCCCAATACATGATATTAACACCTTCAAATGCTTAAACTTAATTTAATTAATGTCATTATGATCAAAAACACTTTTCAAAAAGTTTTCCAAAGATTATTTGAAAGATCAAGAGGGTGTTATATTAAAAGCAAAAGCTTCAATACTTCTTGATGAATATAAAGACTCATGTAATAAAATGAAATGAAATATTTATTTATGACGAGCTTTTTAGACTCTTAAAGAAAATCAAGATGATCTAAACTGGATGTATTTTGATCTTCTTCCTGAATTGATCTTGATGTTAAAGATTATATATAGTCTTTTCTTTTATAATCCTTTGATACGGTAATATTTTGTTCTCATATTCCTTTTTAGCAACAACATTATAACTTGTTAGAATACTTATATTTTGTTATCATCAAAACCTCGATTAGAACCTCCATTAGTTCATCAAAATTTTCTTTTTCTATTTTAATCCTTGCATACTAGAGCTTCGGATATCCGAGGTTGAATATCCTAGAAGGTTTTTATCATGGATATCTATAATTAAGGGTATTATAGAAATTCCTTCTAAGTTAATGGCGGAGGTGGGAGCATATCATCAATCATAAATCTTGTTCCTTTTCTATTGAAAGAAAATTGTTTTATTACCAGAGGGATATAATTAGTTTGCTCTTTCAAGTATCCATCCTTTCAGAAGGGTTGTATCTTTCCATTTTATAGATGTTGATACCATTATATTAGATTTTGTTAAATCAATTTACAAAACACAAAAACTTTTTCTTTTTGACTATATATCAAGATTATTTTTTACTTTGTAATAAATTTTAGAGATTAATGATAAGGAAATTAGGAATACGAAATTATGAGTTGATTGTAATACGAAAGCATTTATAGTGTTTTTATGTACCACTAAGTTTAGATAAAAATAAAAATTAGGAATTATATAAAGGCTAGATTCTATTGAAATATAAAAGAAAATATTAAAATCCATAAAACTTAACGTCTCTTAATACCATTAATATTAAAGTATTTAATTCTTCTTTAAGAAGAGACTTACCATTAGTTGCACGAATCCTATATATATAGATATAATTGAAAATTTTATCCTTATGATTATTGATTGATCTTTAGATGGACAGTCTAAAAGGGTTTTGAAAGAACATCTCATTCCTCCAGTTTAATAATATAGTCTATTAGTTTTGGAAAAGCCTAAATTTTGATTATCGATATATTTGATTTTTTTGAATTTTCCAATTATCAATTAATTTTTAAAATTTTCTATTATTATTTCATTTTTATGTACAATTATTTTCATTAACACTAGAAGTAAAAAATTAGAGATAGACTTAAATTTAGTAAATGAATTCAATTTTTAAGAATATTAATTTCTACAATTACAAGTAAGTTAAATCAACGAACTTAATTTCCTCTTATAAGATTTATATCAAGACCACTTGCCAATGAAATGAAACTAATTATCATAATCTTTGAATTTGAACACTAATTCCTTATCTCTTCTAAGACAACTAATCAGATTATGCAAAACAAAACAAAAAACGATAACCAAAACCAAAACATTTTTAAATAATTTGCATAAATTACAAAACAGGAATAATACACCAAAACATTTTTAAATAATTTTCATAAATTACAAAAACAAGAATAATACACCAAAAATAGAAGCATAATCATACAAACCCTAAATTACCTTGTTTTATCAATAATGGGTGTTTGACTTGGTGAGTGAAGACTTGACCAAGAGGCCTCCACTTCAAAGGTTTCAAGTGTCCCCTACTATAAAGGGATCTAATGGTGACTCCAAACTTGTTGCTAAAAGGCAGATAAGATCTACATTACATCGTTGGATATCAGTATTTAAAAATAACCAAATTGGTCCTCAACGATCATATGCCTATAAGCAAACCTACAATGCTGTAATTGGGGCATCACAAATTATAATTATAATAGCCATGTCCTCATATTTCGATAAAATTAGAATTTGCAAGAACTATTTGAAGTAAACCACTTGTTAACATAGAAATCTGATATAATATGTAAACTACACAAGAAGGGGGGTTGAATTGTGTAATCTTTACAAAAATATTAATCTTTTGAGACTTCTTGAATTTTTTTAAAAAATTTAAATGATTACTAAAACACTTTGCCAAAGTTGATAAGCAATGCACTCACAAGTAATATTATCTACTCGTCTAACACAAGAAAATTCAAAGATAAGGGTTAGAGAACAGACACTGCGATTTTATACTGGTTCACCCCAAGCCTTGGGTTACGTCCAGTCCCCAGAGTTTTTCCAAGATTTCACTATACTCTTCAACTTTACAAGTATTCTTTCAACATGTAGAGCCTTTTCAGGTCTCTCTCACAAACTATTCTTTATCAGCTATATTAGCCTCTCTAGGCTCTAGCCTTCCTTTCTCTCTTAAAGAAAAATATTTTTGAGCTTTCATGTTACAGATGTATTTGCTCACTTCTTTTTCACTTTGAATACAAAATTTTTGCTAATATCAAAACATTTAAGAATAACTCTCTATATGTATGTAGTTTTTGACTAGAACTAATATTTATAGCCTAAGTCTCCAACTATCTTCTTGATAACTGCTTTTTGAATCTTCTAGTAACAGTTATTAGTTGAGTCCTGTAACTAACTCCAACTAATTAACTGACTGACATTCTAGAATATCTTCCTTTTGTATCGTCTGGAATAATGTTTCTTCTAATACTACATTTCGTTTGTTATTCCGCTTCGTCTTATGCTTCGACTTCATCTTATGCTTTGTCTTATGTTGTTGTGCTTCGTCTTATATTGCTTTTCGTCTTATGTTGCCTAAGTGTTACTTACATTTATCTGCACACTTAACAAACCCATCAAAACAATTCATACATTTTTAAGATTATTATTATTTGATTGTCATCAAAATGAATAAAAGTGAAGTCCTCTTGACTTAACAATCTCCCTCTTTTTTATGATAATAAATAATCATAATTTTAAAAGGTAAAATGAAATTTATAAATGAATAGTATTCAGACGAATAATAAACCATATAAAAATGTAAGAAAGGAATTGCATACTAGACATATACAATGCTTTCTATCTATTCTTTTTGTTCTCTTCTATATATCTACTTCTCCCCTTATTTGTTATTAATTAAAAAAAATTGCTCATCGTAGATGCTTTAGAGCTTCAAAGAACATACGTTGTATGTCAGTGCGAATCGTCTTGAGTTCTTGTTTAATAGTAACCCGTAGTAGTGCTACTTCCTCATTAAGATACTGCGACTTGCTTCCGTCCAATTTATGAAAAGTTTCAAGAACTCCAGATTAATAGTAGGATCTTGGTGTATTTCACTAAGTGGACGAAGGTTTTCAACAGCAGATGATTCTAAAGGTAAAACGTCTAACTCTATAATTTTGATAGAGGGTAGATTGAAAGGCTATTTTACTTTTGGGAAACCAAGATCATCAGGTCTAGGTAGTTTCAGAATTAGTTGCGCAAGAAGATGTAACACATCCTTGACTAAAGGTATGAAACCTAAAGGTCTAAAATGCATGACCAAATGCACAAAGGTTTCTAAATTGAAATTGATACCTCCAACCATGATACTTCTGTACTATCCTTCTTACACTTTCCCACCTATCATGAAGTTTTCATCTGTGATTAAAACTCCAAATTTACTTCCTGATGCTTTTGAAATGTAGTGTGGAACATAGATACCTCTAGGTTGAGATGTATTGCATGCATCATCTATGTTCTTCACAGCTACTTGAATCTGCTCTTCTGTAAGATCATCTTTATTTCCCTCAAGAAACATCTTGTTTTTCCCTTTTTCTTCGTTTGTCACAAGGGTTGAGCATATTAGTTGTATATTTGGCACAATTTTTATTAAAGTTCTACTTGTAATTAGATAGATTGTATACCGATCCTTTGAAATCTTCAATGGATATGGTTCTACCTTCTCATCTCGCAGAATACCATATAATCTTCGTTCTTCATGGCTTAGAAGATGTATCGTTTGATCATTAATCGGTATAGGTTCGACTAGTACCTTGACTGACTTTTTCGAAGGTTCTCTGATAATAATTGAGCTTCTGCTTCAAACAGGTACTGGTTCTTCTATAATCTTCAATCTCAAATCCTTTTTATTGATTGGTTGAGCAGGATTACAAGGTTCTACTTGATGTTCCACTATTTTTGCATTTTATGAACCTCAGAAGGAGAAACCTTCTTCTGACTAGGCTTCATTTTCTTTTATTCTTTTACCGATCAAGAAGAAAGTTGTTGTTGAGGCTTCTTCCTCTTAAATACTAACTTCCTTTTAATTTCAATCTCTCCAGATGATTTTGCTGATTGACTTTGCAAAATAAAGACAATTGATCTGGTAGACTGTTGTCTTTTCTCTTGCTTTTCAGAATCTTCATCACAAATCAGAAATGTCCTCTTCCTTTGTTCTTGTTGTCGTAAGGTCAATAGTCTTGGTGATCTTCTGGATTGTTTAGATTTTTTCTGATTGAAGTGTCTCCGCCTTTCTCTTCAATGACATTTGTTGTGATGATTATTGAACCCGGCTTTGCTCTTTCTGTAAAATCGTCTTAGTTTTTATTAATGCATCAGATGATTTCTCAGTCTTTTCTTTAACAGACATTCTTTTTGTCGAACGAGGTTTTATTGTTCTTGCAGACATACCACGTTCACTTCTACCCCACCTTACTATAAGCTCCGCCTCAGACCTTGCTTTGGGAGTAAAACTTCTATCCGACTCATCATCAACCTTTATCCTCATTCTATGAATAGTTGTGGCATTAATAATACTCTTCACATCTATCTTTACCCTGTTACCTCTATCAAAAAAGATTCCAGATTCTCTAAAAATCCTTGTCAACAACATTCCATACGATAAAGAGCTAGAATCACCCTTTGACTTCATCCTGTACTTCAAAATTAAGTACAGAAGATTCATGGGTTGGTGATTTAGTATATGATACAGACAATGTTCATTGTTCATTGTCACAAGGCCATTCGAGCCTACTCTTGGCAAAATACAGTGAAGAAGTAGTGAATGAAGAACCCTAGCGTACGGAACAAGAGTTACCGCCTTTTTAACTTCAAGATCACTACTTCCATAGAGTTGTCGATTAATGTGCATTCTATCTACGTGACTTTGAGTAATCCATTTTGTATTGTGAAACAGCTTTACTCCAATACTAGGACACCCACTGGCCCTTTCGATAGTATCTTCTGTCACAATAACTGAAAATCCATCTACCATTGATACTAAGGTGTCATCTACCACCTTTGCATTCTTCCAAAATTCATATATATCATTCAAATAGACCTTTTCATGAACCTTGAAGAAGTTTTTCTAGCTAACTGCTTCAATCTCTGGTTCAATGTCCATCTGATTTTCTTTTAATAAGATGAAATCAACGTGCTTCCCATAGATAAGTGATTGCTACATTTGTGATCTATAACAAATAAAAACTAAACATAAAAAAGTATTTTGCTCAAAGTAGCGATGTTAGTTTCTAAAAGTAAGAGTATGAATTGAAATGAACTTGAAGCTTAGAACAAAGTATGAATTGTCTTGGTTGAGAGCACTAAACAAGTCGGTTTCACAGTATTTCAAGAAAATTCTAGAGTAGAAGGTATTTTAGAATCTTGAGAAGATCTCCTTCTTATACCTACTCTTGAAAAGTTACCATTCATAACTTACTATTACTGTTTACTTAAAAACTTACGAACCTTTATCTTCTTCTTGTATGAATCGTCTGGGTCATAACATGACTGACGAATGGTCATTCATCATTACCATATTCAAGGTCCATCTGAATTCCTTGAATCTATCTTCACACAGGGGTTTAGTGAAGATATCTGCCTATTACTGATTCATCTCAACAAATTGTAGACTGATGACTCCTCTCTATACATAGTCTCATATAAAATGATGTCTAACTTCAATATGTTTTGCCCTCGAGTATTGCGTTGGATTTTTTGATAGATTGATAGCACTTGTGTTGTCACAGAAAATTAGAATTTGATCTTCTTGTATGGAGTAATTTTCTAACTGATACTTAATCCATAATGTCTGTGAACAACAACTTGCAGCTGACATATATTCAGTTTCTGCAGTAGATAGAGCAATTGAACTTTGCCTCTTGCTTGACCATGAAATTAGATTATGACCAAGAAAGTGACAACCTCCACTTGTACTCCTTCTATCAATCCTATCTCCAGCATAATCAACATCACAATAGCCAATTAACTCGAAATTTTCCCTTTCTTATACATTAAACAAAGATCAGTAGAACCTGCCAGGTATCTCAATATTCTTTTAATAGCAATATAATGAGATTCTTTAAGATCTGCTTGAAATCTTGCACATAAACAAACACTAAACAATATATCAGGTCTGCTTGCAATTAGGTAAAGTAAAGAACTAATTATTCCTCTAAAAAGGGTTTGATCAACCTTCTTACCCGCTTCATCCTTAGATAAAAGGATTGAAGGATGCATAGGAGTTGGCATAGGTTTAACCTTCTCCATTTTATATTTGACTAGTAGTTCTTTAATATATTTCTGTTGATGAATAAAATCTTTTCTTCGGTTTGCTTAATTAGTAAACCAAGAAAGAATTTCCATTCACCCATCATACTCACTTCAAATCCACTTTTCATAAGATTTTCAAAACTGGAACATAGCTTCTTAGAAGTTGCACTAAAAATAATATCATCTACATATATCTATACTATAATGAAATCATTTTTTATACACTTTCTAAATAGAGTCTTATCTACTTGTCCTCTAATAAAGTCATTTCCTATCAACAAAGAACTTAGACGATCATACCAGGCACGAGGCGCTTGTTTTAATCCATACAAAGCTTTATAAAGTCTATAGACATAATATGGTTTATCAGTATCTTCAAAACCAGGAGGTTGCTTTACATACACTTCTTCATCTATAAAACCATTCAAAAAGACACTTTTTACATCCATTTGAAATAGATTTATATAATGACAAACAGCATATGCAAGCAAAATCCTAATAACTTCTAGTTTAGCTATAGGAGCATAGGTTTCATTATAGTCTATTCCTTTTTGTTGATTATAGCCTTGAGCTACTAATCTAGCTTTGTTACAGTTTACTCGACCTGATTCATCTAGTTTATTTTTGAATACCCATCTAGTTCCTATGACAGACTTATTTGATGGTTTAGGAACTAAAGACCAAACTTTGTTCCTTATAAATTGACTTAACTCTACTTGCATGGCTAAAATCCAAGCTTCATCTTAAAGAGCTTCAACAATTTTCTTAGGTTCTAACTCAGAACAAAAGCTACATTTGCTTGTCTTCTGAATTTAGACCTAGTTCTCACTCCTTCTGAAGTTTCGCTTATAATCAAATTTTCTGGATGAGAAGATTTATACTTCCAATCTTTCCTAAGACTAAAGTTTTCAAGAATAACTTCTATCTTATCAAGGGGATCAACTAGAGGTGACAAGTCTAGTTTATCAACTAAAGGATTAGATAGAGTTTCATCATTAGAATCTTCTCTTCTATCTGGATGAGAATCATCATCAAATCTAACATGCATAGATTCTTCAACAGATTTGGAAACAAGATTGTAACCTCTATAAGCTTTATAAGACATCGAATATCCTAGAAAATTTCCTGAATTGATCTTAGAATCAAATTTATCCTATTTTTCTTTTGTATTCAATATAGTGCATTTGCAACCAAAAGGACAGAAGTAAGAAATATGTGGCTTTCTTCCTTTCCATAACTCATATGGAGTTTTATTTAACATAGGTCGCAGAAATACTATATTTTGAATATAACAAGCTATATTCACAGCTTCTGTCTAGAAATACTTAGGAAGATTCATTTCACGTAGCATAGTCCTTGCCATTTCTTGAATCGTCCTGTTCTTTCTTTCTACAACTCCATTTTGTTATGGAGTTCTAGGAGCAGAGAAATTATAGAAAATTCCATTCTCTTCCCAAAACATTCTGGATTTTTCATTTTCAACTTTTCCACCATGATCACTCCTAATTCCAGTGATAGAAATTCCTTTTTCATTTTGTAATTTTTTGGAAAAAAATTTAAAGCACTTAAGAGATTCATCTTTATCGGATAAAAACAATATTTAACAAAATATAGGGAAGTCATCAACAATTACGAGACCATATTTCTTTCCGCCAAGACTTAATATTCTAGTTGGACCAAACAAATCTATATATAACAGCTCTAGAGGTCTGGATGAAGTTACAACGTTTTTAGAAGAAAAAATGTTTTAAACTATTTTCCTTTCTAACAACTCTCACAACAGAAATCTATGTTAAAACTTATTTTTGGTAATCCTCTTACCAAATCATGTCTAACCAACTTGGAAATACGTTTAAAACTAACATGACCTAGCTTTTTATGCCAAATTAGTTTTTCTTCATCTATTGATATAAAACATGAAATATTTTGACTTTTTAAAACATCTAAATAAATCTTATAAAGATTGTTTCTTCTCTTGGCATAAAAGAATACAAAATCATCCTTGTTTTTGACTACACAAGAATTTTGATTAAAGGATACTTCAAAACCAGAATCACATAATTGACTTAAACTAATTAGATTATGCTTTAATCCTTCAACTAGTAAAACATTATTAATAGACGCAAATGAATTTTTACCAATTTTTTCGATTCCAATTATTTTGCCTTACTGGTTGTCTCCAAAAGTTATTGTTTCTCCTTTCTTATCTTAGAGGTCTAGGAACATAAACCTTCTTCTCATCATGTATCGCGAGCATCCACTGTTCAAGTACCATTAGTGCTGACTGCTTTTTCCAATAAGGGAAATCTGTAGTATATATTATGTCTTTCTTAGGTACCCATATTTTCTTGGGTCCTATGGGGTTAGACTTATAATAATTCCTTGAATAATAAGAGTATTGTTTCTTATTCTTTCTGCTAGAAACACAATTCGTATTATAATGAACATTACTATTAGTAAATCCTAAACCACTCTTCTCTTTTGGATATTATATCATTCATCCTTTTAGTACTATCAGTAAACGTTGATAAATCTGCTGAAAGACTATTAATCCTTTGTTTCAATTGATTAATTTCCTCAGATCTATCTACAGTTACTTTCTTTCTCATATCGTTTACTTGTTTCTTAAGACAGACTTTGTCTTTCTCTAACACTACCGTGTTCTTCAAGCTTTCATCAAATTTCTTTTTTCAGAATTCTATATTTCTTTAGTATATCATGTAAATCTTCTAATAATTCTAAATATGTTTCTTGAAGATCATTAAGGTTAGAAGTTACCTCATTGTCACATTCTTTTTCAGCTACCAAGCATATATTTGCTTGTTCTGATGCTACTGAATCGGAATCAGATTCGGACGAATCCAAGTCTTTCAACATTGCCATTATGCTCTTTTTGTTTTCTTTACTTTTCTTCTATTTTCTTTTGAGCAATGAGCATTCAGACTTGTAATGTCCTGGTTTGTTGCACTCGTAGCAAATGATGGACGTTTTCTCATTCTTGACTTCTTCTTAAAAGAAAAATCTTTATTTCCTTTCATTTTCTTTTTCCATATCCTTCTAATCTTTGTTGAAATGAAGGATAATTCATCATCATCTTCACTTGAATCTTGATCAGACTCACTGGTATCATTATCCTTGATTTCATCAATCTTTAATGCTTTTGAAGATGTGCTTCTATTTTTCTAGTTCCTTTGATTCTTCTGACCAGCCTTTAATGCGATAGACTTATCTCTTCTAGGTTTATCTTTTGCATTAAGCTCTACTTCAAGTATCTTCAGTGAACCAAGCAATTCATCTAGCTTCAGCTTGCTTAAGTCCTTGGCTTCTTGTATTGCTGTAACCTTGGGTCTTCATCTTTTAGGTAGGCTTCTAAGAATCTTCCTGACATGATCTTGATTATTGTAGATTCTCCCAAGAGTTTTAAGTCCGTTAACGATTGTTTGAAATTGTGCAAACATCTGATCAATAGATTCCTCATCTTTCATCTTAAACAACTCATACTGATGAACAACAATACTGATCTTGGACTCTTTCACTTGATTTGTTCCTTCGTGTGTAATGGATAATGTGTCCCACATCTCCTTTGCAGATACGTATCCATGAATCTTATCATATTCACTTCTACTTAGGGCACAACTTAGAAAGAATTTGGACTTTGAGTTCAACTAAAATCGAGCTTTCTGATCGACTGACCATCTATCATGAGAGATGATATTGCCTCCATCATCTATTGGTGTATATGGACCATTCTCTATGCGTTGGACCCTGAAC
Source organism: Erythroxylum carthagenense (assembly GCA_026413575.1). Lineage (NCBI taxonomy): Eukaryota > Viridiplantae > Streptophyta > Magnoliopsida > Malpighiales > Erythroxylaceae > Erythroxylum > Erythroxylum carthagenense. The sequence goes on from JANZLD010420843.1 coordinate 15,449, forward strand.
TTTTGGTAGAAATTAGAAATATTAAATGGAATTAAATGAGTGTGTTTGTATAGGTATTGTGTTATAGATGTTATTGTGCTTAAAGG
>JANZLD010422311.1:0-15514 GCA_026413575.1 Erythroxylum carthagenense
CCTGGACTTAAAGAGAGTCCTTTAAGGTTTATCATTTCAAACTTAGTGTTTGCTAATCCCATCAAATTAGTTTTGAACTGTGATAGCCAAAGCTCATTTTCAAGAGGATTTTATCACTTGTCTTAATCTTTTCATTTTCTATTTTCAAAAACCCAAAAATACTTTTTACATGCTTTTTACAATACTTTTTAGTTCATTAATATTTTCAAAAATCAAAACCCCCCTTTCCTTGCTGATTTCACTTGCGTGTTATGACATATAGGCTAGCTTAGGTCCATTTCATTAGGTTCCGATTAAGTAAGATGACCCGAGGTTGCATCCTGTACTGCAATCCTTGGAATTAAATTATTTTTGACTCGGCTTCCAAGGGTTTGATCTTAAGATCGATACGAAGAGCCGATCACATATGGAGCTTTGGAAATATTTGTTTGAGTTAACAAATACCTCGACAGTACTATAGTATTAAAGATTAAAGTGATCTAAGCAAAATTTGATGATATATTAAATGTATTCGAAAAGTTGTTATTCTTAAGAAAAAACGTGTAAATCGTATGAGTAAAGAAAGTAAAGAGAATTTTGAGGAATTATAACACCGATATTAATTATATCATTTGGATTTGGAGATTTTATAGTATACAATGATGTTCCTATAAGAGATTAGGATAAAATCCAATGCGGTATAATAAAGTGATTTCATATTCATGGAGACAATTGAAACCTTATGGGGTGATTACTTAATACATAAATTCAAACTTGCTGCAATAGTGATTTCTTGAAAGTTGGAGACATTATATGTACTTAAACATCTTGGATATATATAAATATACAGATCATTAAATTTTGAGGTAACTATTGAGTTGAGAGAATTGAATACTAGACTGAGACAATGGATAAAAGTATTGAAAGATTATAATTGTACAAATGAGTATTTCCCAGTAAGTTAGTGTTGTATCTGATACATTAAGCATAAATCCCAATAACAGTGAAGCATAAATTCAAATATTGAGGTTATCAGATCTAGTGTAAAAAGGAGCGTATAATGTGGAGTTGAATTTTGGGCAAATCAAAGTATTATTTGCTATAGAATTGAAGATCAATTTCACATGAAAGGATTAACAAAACTCAAATTGAGGATTCAGAAATTGTGAATCTTACTAATAAGCTGGAAATGAATACGAATTTTGAGCTCGAATAGGAAGAATGATACTTTGTGATTGAAATAAGAAGTATATATACCGATAAAGATGATTGAGCAAAAAGACTGTTAGATAAGTATAAATAACAACCCATGATATACATCATATTAGGAATACATCAAGATCGCGTTTGATGGTTAACGAGGTAGAAGTAAATGACCATAATTGTGAGTTGCCAACAATCTTGACTGTTGTAGATATGCTTAAAGCTGATATTTTTGGGGAGTTCATAAGAATATGAGATCAATGTATAGCTTTGATTGACTTTAAGCATAACAATTATTATCGCAGTGATGTCATTAGAATATTGTATAAGGCATTATACGACAAAAGGAGTCATCTGCTCTTACATTTAAAATGAATAAGACCTAAAATAGTTGAGGGCCAAAATTAATTGAAGATGTTATTGATAAGTGAAATTGATCTATATTACAAATTAGATGATTCAAGAAAAATGAATGAATTAGTTAGATCAACACCAAAGGTATGGGATACAATGAGATAGACATATGATTTAAGTGTATTGACACTATAGAGATGTGAACTATAAAGCGAAGGATCAAATGTTTTTGAGAGTATCACCTTCCCAAGGTGTGCTTAGATTGAGTGCCAGATATGCTCAGGTTAGGGTTAAGAAGCAACTAAGCTTAGATTGCATTGGCCCATATAAAGTTATTACGAACTAGACCATTGACTTATGAGTCAGTATTACTAACAAAGATGTCTCAGATTCATGTGTTATATGTAAGCATGCTAAAAAATATCGATATGATCTGATATTGATGTTATCGACACAGGAAGTGGAAAATTGTCAATAATCAGAGATATATATATTAAGGAACCAGTTAAGAAAGTGAATGACTAAATAAGTAATAGAAAGACCTGGTAAGTCTATCGACTATAGTCAATTGCAAGAAAGTATTTAAGTGATGAAGTTATATGGGGAAAACGGTAAAGCCTATGAGGGAATAATACCTTGCCTATTGATCAATCAAATAAGAATTTTGAGGACCAAATTTGTTAAGAGGCGGAGAAATATTAGCCCATGAAATTTTTTTCTTATTATTTTTATTGAGTTAAGAATTACTTAAACAAATTTTGAAGTCTTGATAGATTAATTTGTGCAGTTAATTTTTAGTGAATGTGCTTTATGGGTCTCCAATTTGTAACCCTATTAAATGGGAAATTTTGTCATTGATGAAGGAAATCAAGAGAGGCAAAAGGAGCAAGAGAAGAGGCATCTTTGAGCAAATATTAAGTAATGAAATTCAAGGTGGGTTATATAGTTATAATTGAGTAATGAGCCATAACTTTGTTTTCAAAAACAAGAGAATTAAATGATTTCAATTTTTTTATACATATTGGATGATTTCTATTTGAATGATTTGAGAAATCTTTATATGTTTAGTATATGAATTTTATTGATGAATTATGAAATGAAGAAGGAAATGCATTGAAACATTTTATATTATGTCTTGAAAAATTTCATGACATTTTGTATAAACGAAAAGAAGAAAAAGCATGAAAGTATGAGCATGCGATGAAATGATTTGAGCATGAATATGTGCTTTTGCTTAGGCAAGAGTGGAACCATTTCGTTCATGATGAGCATGTTGACAAGAGCCTTCTCCCGACTGCCCGCTTGTGGCATATGAGCTTTGAAAAATGGACTCATTTCGTTCATAGTGTAAACTTCGGTTTCTCCATTTCATTCTATGGAACCCTCGAGCTATTTGTTTGTAGATTGTATCTTTGAATTGTCAAGAATGGTGCATAGTTGATTGTTATGCTTTGATGGTTAGATGTATATGCTATGTTTATGTGATGATGTTTTAATTACGAGTTTTAAGCTAGAATTGTGAATTTGTTGAGAATTTGAGAACTATGCATTTCATGAATTCAATATAAATTTTCTATGTCAAATAAACATTTTAATGATTTTGCTTATTCTCTATTATAAACTATTACCCATGAGCTTTTAAGCTCACCCCCATTCCTCCTCATCTCTAGTTGATGAGCAAGAGATTGAGTGATAGATAGTCAAGGCATCATTTCGATTAGGCATATTTTTGTATTTTAAGCCAGACTTTGTGAACTTGAGGCTTTAATGGCATTTCAAGCATTATTTGTTCAAGTACCCTTTTGTATTTTGGGATTTTTCAAAATATTGTATTGTGGCTGAGAATGCCCATTAAATCTTTGTAACACCCTTATCTTTTGATGATAATGAAATATGATTGTGTTTTGCTCATGATTCTCAAAGTTGGTATATTGCATTTTTCAATCTTTCACAAGGGTAAAATGTATGTTCTGACTTCAGGGGAAGAACTATATTGATCTAGGCTAAAATAGGCAAAGTTATCTTCTTGGAAGTTGTAGATTATCCTTCTAGCTTTTCAACGGTATAAAGTTTGTAATTTTTGATATCGGAGTTGAGAGATATGATCATTATAATTTAGTAATGTTGCCTGAGATGTACATATGGGACAGTTACACTAAACTGAATTTTTTTTAAAGGCAAAAACTTTCTTCAAGTTCTCTATGGAAGCTGTAGGTCTAGAAGTCTTCTTCGAAATGGTCCAGGGATGACCTTAATCCGACCTCTCTAGTGAAAGTTATGCATAAATATGTTTAGGGGGTGATCGTAAGGGGCTAGGTGTGAGTGCGACAAAAGCTGTGGATTGAAGGAAAAACAACACCTCACTGGTGCAATCGCGAGAGCGTCTGGTGTAATCGCACTCAGGCTTTTTGGCTATAACTCTGTCATCCGACCTCCAATGACTTGATTCTTAAAGCATTGGATTCCTAACACATTCCTCTATCTCTCCGTAAAAATTAGTAGCCTTTGGAGTTGATTTGAAAAAGATTAATGGAAAGAAAGTGAGGCTATGGGTTGGAAGAGCATATATTGGCTATGAACATATTTTGAATTTTTTTATCATATCTTGAGCTATAGAGCTCTGAATGAGATGATTCTTATTAAAAAATAAACTAGATACATGGAGCTACAATTGTTGTGAAGAAGTCATTTTGAAATTTTGGTGTTTGACTGGTGTGGGCTCGCCACCCTTATAGAAGGCATGTTTAGATGTCACTTAGGACGTCGGGCATTAGCCTCATGAGGGTGGGGTGCTCAACAGTTAGGGTATCAGAGAATGAAGATGAACCAATGATGGTTAAGGAGAGTTCATTGAAGCAAGCCCTCATGATAATACGCTCACGTCTTACGATGTTCTGGATAGTTGGGTTCCAGAAACGGGATCCAACATTTATATTAATCAATTACCAGGTTTTGAAAATCATGATGCACCTAACCATATTTATAAACTGTCCAAATCATTGCATGGCTTTAAAAAAGCTTTTTGAGCTAAATATAATAAGTTAAGTGCATTCCTTTTGAAAAATATTTTTGCAAAAAGGTAAAGATGATACATCTCTATCTTCTAAAAGGACGAGAAAGATATTTTAATTGTTTAAGTTTATACTAATGATATTATCTTTGGTGTTACTAATAAAGATGCTACTAATAAAAGCATGTGTAAATTTTTTTAATTATATGAGTTGAGAATTTGATATGAACATGATGGGAAAGCTCATATTCTTTCTTAGCATTCAAATCAAGTAAATGAAGGAAGACATATTCATCAATCAATTCAAGTACAACAAAGAACTACTCAGATGCTTTAGAATGGATCAAGCGAAGCTATTAAGGAAACCTAAGAGTATCACAACTAAAATGAACAAAAAAGAAGAGGGAAAGCTAATTAATGTAAAACAATATCAAGGTATGATTATTAGTTTACTTTATCTTATCATAAGTAGACCCAATATTATCTTTGGTATTTATTTATATACAAGATTTCAATTAAATCCAAATGAGTATCAGTATTTAGATATTAAGTGTATACTTAGATATTTATATGGTACCATGTCATTTGAATTATGGTATCCTGAAGATATATTCTTTGATTAAATTGACTATTCAAATACAAATTATGATTATAGTCTTTTAGATTAAAAAAATCACATCTAGTATTTTTCCATTTCTAAGTAATGTATCAGTTTCATGGTTTAGTAAGAAAGAAATTCGATTGCCTTATTAACCTGAAAAGTTGAATATATGATGGCTAGTAGTTGTTATGCATAAATTATATAGCTTAAATAGTAAATTAGAGACAATGACATGCACCTTATGAAGATACCAATTAGGTATGATAATACTGGTTTGATTTTCCTCATAAAGAACTCCATTCAACATTTTATAACCAAGCATATAGAAGTTAAGTATCATTTCATTAGATATCATGTGCAAAATGGGGATATTAGTTTGGTAGACTTTAGGATAATTAATTCTTTTTTATGTTTCCAAAAATGGGAAGAGAAAGATATTGATATTAGATTCAGGGAGAGTGGTTGTTTAAGGAATTTTAATTTTCATGTATTTGACATTGATATTGCACTTAAAATGTCATTAGCATTTGGATTATTAATTGATATTGTAATTATTACTATGTTGGCAATCTTGGTACAGAAGTTGATTTGTGTTTAAAATAGATTAAATTGTAAGTTTTTTTTAATGATGCATGAATTTAAGGGGATTTATTTATTCATATAACCTTGGAATAATAAATTGTATGTGTTTTTACAATTGTTTACCTAATATTTAAGGGTGTTAACAGGGTCATGGTTGAGCCCGGCTCGACCAAAAAACTTTCAGGTGGGTCGGAATGATCCGACCCTTGGCCTATAGGTAGGCTGAAGCCAACAAACCGCCTAGGCCATAAACAGCCCATCGGGCCATTGGTCTTGATGTTTAATATATATTTTTATATTTATTTTAAGAGAATTTGAAAAAGTTTACTTGTATTTTTTAAAATTCATAAATTATAAATTATAGCATAACCATTTATAGTAAAGTGTAAGATGAAATTACCTATAAATTATACAAAATATTTATATAAAATAAAAGATATAAAGTATGAACTGATATATATTTATGAAAAAATGTAGTAATGATAATGTTGTCATAATTATTCCCTACAAACAAGAGAGTTTAATTTTAATTTTATAATTTTATTATATCAACTAATTATAATGTAAATTTAAAAAATTTATTATCTAAGTACAATGAATTTATTTCAAAAATTATTTTTATGCGTTTAATAAACTATTATATTTATTTTTAATATGATTTTTTTAAAATATGCTTATTAAGTTTGTAATATAATATTTTCAAACTTTTAATGTTTTTATAAATTAAGTACAAAACTGTTAATTGATGTAGTTGTTGTATTTTTAGTTATTGTTGATATTTTTTTCTTGTATAGTTGTATAAACATTTTTCTCTTTTCATATTATATCTATTATTAAATAATCATTGTAAAATTTTATGTTTTTATTACACATATTAAAAGAAATTAATTAATATCATGATTAATCTCAACGAGTTTAAACTTTTTATTTTATTTTCATATTTACACAATTTATATTTTATTTTCATATTTACACAATTTATACATTATGCATATATGTATTTTTATTAGTCTTAAAATGAATTACTCTCTTTATTAATCCTAATGTATCAATTCTAAAATAATATATAAGTAATTGAGTTATAAAAACAAATACGTATAGTATATTATATCGAAAATAGCTATTTTATTAAAACTAGAATACATTTTATAAATACTTTTGATATGTTTTTATAAATTATTATTTTTATTACTTTTGAAATAGTTCTTTTACTTTTTTATAAAATCATTATATTCTAATTAATCTAAATTTATATTAATAAATTTTTTCTCCTTTCTAAATTCTAATATTAGAGGATTCTTTCCTAAGTTACTCTAATTAAAAGTTTGTTAAAAGTAATTCCTTATTTAAAACCTTGATATAAGTTTTACTTTAAATCCTTTTCGTTCTTAAAGTGTTATAATCATATCATATTTTATAAAATTTATAAAATTTTCACTTTTTTCTTTTTAATATATGCATTATGTCACAACTTTAAATTATAACAACATATAATTATGATATAATAAAGTTATTAATTTTATTGAATATTAAATTACAAAATATTTATATCTTTTTATTTAAACCACTTAATATTTTATTTGAATAAAACTATAAGTCACTAAATGAAAGCGTAACATCACTAACTTCTTAATGTTTTAAGTAATATTTTAGGTATAATGAGCTACATTAACATAATTTGTGTTAAAAGTCATCAAGTCAGGTTTAGATTGAAGGGTGCCACATATACTTGCATATCATTAATGAGAAACTACATTTTAAAATTAAAAATCTTAAGATGTATTTATTGGTATGATTAATTAGGAATTTTAATTCAATTGATTAGAAATTTGTATGAAAAGTCATTAAGTTAATAGTTATAGTTAAGAATTTCAATTCAATTAATTACGAATTGTTAATTTACTTAAATAATTTATTAATTATTATAAGAGAGATAGATTGGAGGGTGGAGATTGAGAGAGCATCATCTAATTGATTAATTGTACTTGTTGGTAAGATCGTCAACAGTTTGAATCCAATCATTTGTATGTACAAGCATTATATTTAGTAATATAATATTAAAATAAAAAGAATATTTACTAATGTAATATTAAATAAAAAGAAATTAAAAATACCTTCATATTCATATATTTCATCAAAATAACCTTCAATTGGTCGATTAATTTCACTAGTCCCCTCCACATTAATACCTGTGGCTATAGGAAAATAAAAAACACAATATTATGTAAGATAATATAAAGATAGATAAAATAAATATATTAAAAAGAAAAGAATTTACCATCAATATCTTTATTACTTAACTAACTTTGAGCACACATAAGGGTTTCTATAGTGATGAAGTCAACCACGATGAGGAGTAATGACCTGACCACTAGTACTTATTACTTAACTAACTTTGAGCACACATAAGGGTTTCTATAGTGATGAAGTCAACCATGATGAGGAGTAATGACCTGACTACTAGTACTAAATGCAGACTCTGAAGCAATGGTTGATGATGGAATAGCTATCAAGTCCCGTGCAATGACTTGCAAGATCAGATAATTATGTGCAGACATCTTCCACCATGATAATATGTCGAACAACTCACCTTCAGTTTTAGGAACACAATATGTGGAAAAATAATTATCTAACTCCATCGTACTATAAGAAATCCTAGCCCTTTTCTCAGTTAAAAAATTTGAAAGAGAATATGTCAACAATGGGTCAAAAGAAAAGGTCGAACTTGAAACTAATGTCAGAGTTGAACTGCCTGTAGCATTACTAAGATCCCGATTATGAGTTTGTTGCATTCTGACTTCATAATCATTAGACAATTGATACTATAATTGCTTCATGGTATATAGACGCTTTTGCGCTTCATCTTTATATAATGCATTGCAAATATATTTAACCCCGTCCATTTTGTATCTTGGGTTTATCACATATAATAATGCAATAATATCTCCAACCTCAGACCAATTAGAATTAAACTTCTCCATTGTCCGCTCTGCCATAGTCCAAATCACTGTATTGGAGTTGAACATCCACAATGATAAAATATGCTTTATGTTGGACATCGTGCTAAAGATACATTGCGAAGTTGGATATTTTGCTCCTGACAATAATTAAGTCCAATTATTGAATAATTTCAACTTCATACAAAGTTCTCTAGCCGAGTCCCGTTGATCCTCTGATGGTACGCAAGTATAATGAGAATCCCTTTTAGCTAGCCTAATAAACTGCTGAGCATATGGGATTGTCGACTCCAACATCTTAAAGGTTGAGTTCCATCTAATAGGACAATCCAAAACCAACTTCTTTGAATTTGGAATGTATAAAATTTGTCCACCATCTTTAAAAGTTTCAACTCTTTTAGGTTTTGCACTCCTATATAAAACACTATTCCGAATACACTCTATTGCTTTCTTTATCAACTCCATCTCATCCTTCACAATCAAGTTAAGAATATACGTAAAACAACGCATATGAAATAACTTACCTCTAGCCAATAAACTCTCAACCCACATGTTACCCATCAACTTCTTAATCATAGCATCATTTGTGCTACAATTATTGACTATGATGGAGGATACTTTATTGTTGATGTTAAAATTCATTAAACAGTCTTTCAACACGTTTGCCAATTTTCACTTGTATGTGGTGTTGGTAGAAAAAAGAACCTATCATGAAAAAGCATACCAACATGAATTATAAATTCATAAATAATGAAAAAAGTAAATGATAACAATATTAAAGAATATAAATTACCTCAAAAGTCTATCGCATAACTTCCAATCATTATCAATATAATGTGCCGTCACTACCCTATAACCCTTCTTTTGGTTATCGACTATCCACATGTCCGTTGTTATGGCAATTCGTCCTTGAACACTCAACAATGCTCTTAATGTTTCTCTCTTCTTGTCCTCATAAATTTTGAAAATATCATTCCTTAATGTGTTATGACTTGGAACTTTGAAATTCGGTTGGAGTGAATTGAGAAATATCTTGAATCTTTTGCTTTTAACCATAAATAATGGTTGTTCATCTCCAAAAATCATATTAGCCCTCAAAATTCTTGATCTATGGTTGTTAAAAGTTGTTACGGTCATTTAATTCTTTCCTTTCATAATCTCGTTTTTCTTTTGTTTCAATCTTGATTCTCCTATATTCATTCTTCTAGATGTACAAAACATCCAAGGATAGAGTACCTTTCGTATCACTCCTAATCATGATAAACAACTTGTCTTCAACTTATGATTTTTACAGTAATATTAATACAGGAGATTGATGGCTTAACTTCAACTCCATTATGTTTGAACTAGTATACATCATAGCTTTTTAGGAGGTTAGTCAAGTAATATAAAATAAAATTTGCAATTATTTCAAGTACTTTTTGAAGAGGATAGTCACATTTGAACCAATATTAAACATATAGTTTTATTTATATAAGGTTCAAAACGTGGACCCCAAGCATCGAATGGAGTGGCTTCATTGGTTGAGAAGGAGTGATCAAAATGCTTTCTAAACCTCATAATGTATAATGATTCCATAAGAACATTGTCTATCTTTATTATTTGAGTTCTATCAAACTTGTCGTCCAAAAATGACAAACTGATGCCCCCTACTTAACATTGCTACATGTGAAATCCATCATTAAATCTGCTAATCTTGGTTAGTTAGCATATAATCATGTAGCCACCATGAACTAATAATTTAAAATATACCTATCTGTACATTAAAAAGATTGTATTAAACCAAGTAGTCAATTTTAGGTGATGGTTATTAGTTCCCTCTAGTTTTCTGAAGTTACTACTCAATGATGGGTAGAAAACATAGTATATTGACGATTAATTAGGATTAAGCTAATCAATATATTTGACATTTGTAGTAACTTGAAGCTGTTAGCATAATTAAGATTCAGCTTCTAAAATGCTTTTTTTCTAGATTAAATTTTCTACAAGATAAAGAAAATTGAGTTAAATCAACTATTAAGGATGATTAAGGAAAATGTTTATGGTTAGATTTTAATATCTGCAGAAGGAAAGAATAATTTATAACTGTGACAAACAACTAACAATCTTTGCCACATTTCATCAAACACATTACAAGCATTATCCTATATTCCCAATATTAATATACAAAGTTCTCAAATTAGCCACATTAGTTCTCAAAATAACTAAAAAAACCAAATTGACAAAGAGAGAATGAGAGATTACCTTATTAAGTATGTTGGACCATTTACCATTGGTGACTTTGATGGGCACACGACAAATGATATATGAAGAAGAAGAATGAAGGAACAAAGTGAAACGAAGAAGAAGAATAGAGAAGCGAAAAGTGTTGTGTGAGTGAGAGTGAAATTGTGATAGCAACTGGGAGAGATTATGAGTAAGAGGTCGAGGACGAATGGAGATGGAGGCAAGACTGAGGGGTGAGGGAGGGAGGGAGGCTGGGTTGGGTGGCTTTCGTTTAATGAGAGGAAAAACGACATCGTTTTTGCTTGCAACAAAACAATGTCGTTTTTCTTATGTTTTTATTAATTGTCTTGTTTCTTAAATAAAGTCGATTTATTGGTTGAAGAAATATTTTAAACATGAACAAAACGATGTCATTTTGCAACAAAGTAGTTCTAGGAGGGTCACATGTCAGGCTGTTCGGCTCGGACCAATGTGTGGCCCGACGATCTTGGCCCGCGCCCTATAACCCATGACTCACAGACCTTAGCTTGACTCAAAATTTCTTGGACCATACCCAGCCGGCCCGTGGGTCGGTTTGATGGGGCCAAACTCATTGACTATGGGTCGGGCTGGGCAATTTTTGACATCCCTACTAATATTACAAAATATTTTTTTCATTATCAAAAAGGGGGAGATTAAACCAAGGTAAGTTACAATCCATATTTTGATGATAACAAAATATAAGTATCATTAATAAGCTTACTTTATGAAAGTAAGAGTATTAAGCACAAATCAAGATACATCTTTTAAAGACATTAAAGAAAAGTTGGAGTTAAAATTATTCAAGTGAAGAAAAAGCAAGAATACGGAAGAACAAGGCATAAAAAGTTATAAATAAATACGTAATATTTATTATACTTCCCTATTTAGTTACTTTGGTACGTTAGAGGCTCTTCGTGTAAGAATACATCATCATTTTAACTCATTGTATAATCTTTTCCAATCATCAAGAGGGATTAAACTTTTGATTTCAAAGAAAACCCTTTTAACCCTTAAAACAATAGTTTGAGAAATATTTTTATAAGTGTTTAAGCCAATTGCATATTCATAAAATTAAGTTTGACTATTTGAAGATATTGAAATCTAGATTTTGGATGTATAAGTTAGTAGTTAACCAATATAGGTTAGTAGTATACTAATGTAGATTTAAATTGTTGAATTTTTGCATAAAGGTGATGTAGCTAACATATTGCTCAAATAATGTGTTATGGTGGTCGACAAGTGTCCTATAAGTATGCATATTGCTTAACTAAGAGGTGGCATTGGTTAACCAATCTTCCAATTACTAGCATATTGGTTAGGCAACATGCAATAATGATTGAGTAATGTATTGGAACTAGCCATTGACAATGGCTAATTCTTAATTCCAATGGATAGTTTGAGTTTTAAACCTCATAAGTACATGATTTTTCATTTGTTTGGACATAAAAAAAACTTTTAGGTATTCTACAAACATATTTGAAATAGTTTTCAAATATTTTTTGATATTTCATTGTTGCATTTTAAACTGAGTGAACCATTTGGTTATTAAATTGATCATGTATGGTTTTTTGAAGTTTTATATTAATTTGTTAGGGGGTTTACTCTTCACTTTGGAGAACTATAAAAATAATATATTTTTTTTACTCGTAGAAAAACAAGATTATTGTAAGAAGTTTCTCTTTACCTTGTTGAATTAGTGAAAATTTTGAGAAGTGTCCTAGAGAATAGACATAGACAAAGGTTATTTGCTCAACTATAATAAATTGGTTTACCTTTCTTTTTCCTACATTCTTTAAATTTATTTATGATTAAATGATTGATTCATATTATCTCTTTATATAATCAAATATTGATATTTGTTAAATTTTATCTTTTAAATTAAAAAATATTTAAATTCACCAACATCCAATTCACCCCTCTTTTTGGGTGCCATTTTAGACCAACATATGTGCTTAATAAATGAAATGTTTAATATAAATGCAAATGGAGACAGTTGTGTCCCAAAAGACATGGGTAAGAAAAGTCTTGACTATCTCTCTTATGTGGCTATCAATTTGTTGTTTGTTTCCTTTTAAAATGGATCAATAAATTTAGGTTGTATTGTGCACCACATCCAATAGCCAAAAAAGTTGCAATTTTTTGTTTCTTTGAAGTCCAAATTTATTCTTTCTTTAGATCAACATGGCTAACACTCTCTTACGTGGCTGTCAATTTATTGTTTGTTTCCTTTTAAAATGGATCAATAAACCTAGGTTGTATTGTGCATCACAGCCCAAAAAGTTGCAATTTTGTGTTTCTTTTTAGACCAAATTTAATCTTTCTTTAGATCAATATGGCTAACATTAGTTGGTTTGTTCCATTTAATGGTAAAATTTAAACCATTTAATGTTAATTTGATGTGACTTTGTCTAAGACATGGATCATAAAAAATTCCCTTTATTTTGGGTTGTTCACAGATTATCTAAACCAATCTTAAAATTTGAAACTTTCAACATTCAGTCAGAATAATCTATTAGGTTAAATAAAATCTTTTAGTTTCCAAAAAGGAAACCAAGAGACATTGTACATGTTCATTATCTCTCTAAGCGCTCACACTTCTCTTTACCCTAAATACTCCAACTATTAAATACCATCGTTGATGTAAAGCCAATAAGGAAAAACCTAGCAGCCCAGCCTTAACAACTAACCCAATCCATAAAATAATTAAAATGAGGGGTATAAATAGAAACTAGTAACTAGAAAATTATACACAAAAGAAATTAACTTATCTTCTTCATTTTCCTCTCCATTATTCTGTTGATAAGTGTGTAAATGCACCATCTTTTTCTTGCAAATGAAACTTTTCTCATGTGTTCCCTCATTTTATTTGTTTTATAGCAAATTGTAAGGAAATTATGGAGGTTAACAACCCCAAAATCCCTTAGAAAGGTGTAGACTCCATATAACTAAAATTCCAACAACAAATATATGCCTTTCAATATGAGCTTTAGTCATCCTACACTAGTTTATGGTTGGAATGTATATTTGACCGAGCATCATTACTCTAGTCAAAATAAAATAACTAGATTACTATTATAGTAGTGGTGAGTCTGGGTCGATTCCATAGAGAGTGTACGTAAAGTTTATGAAATGAAAGTAACTGGTGTTTAGGTTTAGTGGGGGGTTTTGGATTATTTTGAAAGAAGAAAATAAAATGAAACTAACTAATAAAAACAAATTAAATAAAACATGCAAAAAATGATAAAAATGGGGAATTCGGTAGGGATCAGATTCTTTGATTCAATTTCAGCCTACACCCTAATTAAGCATATTTTAGTAATTTGTTGTTCGCAAACCTCTCCTAGCAATAATTAATCGTGAGTTAATAATTAACCCAAGTTTTCTCTTAGGTTTTGTTTAATCAAGATACGATCGTTAATTAAACCTAACCACCGAATAACCTAAGATACGATCTCTAGATTTAATTAGGCAGTAGCATTACGAATTAGAAAAATTGATTAATGAAGGAAACAATCACTTACGATGCATTATTTATCCTAGGTCATGTTATCCCTAATAATTACGAATCATTAGTCTAAACACATGAGTTTCAACATAAAAATGACTGATTATATCAAAATTCTAGCAATGGGTTTGCAATTAAATGATTAAATGAATGCATTAAAATCAGCTTTTCACAATACCCAATGGGTTCATTCACAAATAACCTACAATAACGAAAATTCGATTATTCATACACAATACCCAAATCAATTACCATAGGATAAAACAATCAATTTCTAATGAGAGAAAGAAACAACAAAATAATAAAAAATACTTAACCCATTAAATTCACATTCAACCATGCAAAAACATGCATCATGAGTGGTGATTTCCAGCCCTCTTCCATGGGTTTTTATGCTTTATCCCATTCTTTTTTTTAATTTTGTCTCCTCTTGGTCTAATTTTCTTCTGCTTGCTCCATGAAAACAAGTGGAAATTTATCTTCAGAAAATGGCCTATATGGCATGCTTTTGACTCACTTTAATTGCTTCCAAATTATACCTAAAATCATATACGAATTAAAGTGAGTATCTTAAATATTTTCATATCATTAATCACTACGTGTAAATGATTAAATATATTAACAATTAAAAATATATCAATTTCCTCCACACTTAGCTTTTGTTTGTCCTTGGGCAAAACATCCAAATTAAGCTCAAAGGCCCGAAACATTTACTTAATTCTTATATTTTCCAAGACTATATAATCATAAGCAAAATCATGAATCAAAGGACTTTTCAAGGTTATAATGTGGGCAAAGGTAAAGTGAGATGTAATTGGGTTGAGTAACATCAAAGTCATCAAAGCTAGTGAAACTAAGCAATACTCCTAAAAAACTAGGTACTGTCAGCTATGAAGAATGCAATATTTATATCTCACAATCCCATTCAGCTCTCACACACAAACCACATGAAACATATACTAATCTTGTAGCGCCTCCTTACCATAGGGTACATACCGGTGTTAGAGTAGTGCCCTAAAGGCAATCCCCTTTAGCGCATTTTGTTCATAGTCATGTACAGACTTTATGAATAAATA
>JANZLD010423103.1:0-15508 GCA_026413575.1 Erythroxylum carthagenense
CTGCAGGCTATCTGTACTACTTTCTCACAAAAGTGTTTGAAAACTTGTTACAGTAAAACTAGCTCTCAGCTAATTTGTACAATGATCTCACAGATATGCTTTTACGATCGCGTAGATGTAAATCAACTAACTTTGCAATCTTCGACTTCGAATCATATTTATAGCCTTCATCTCCAACTGCTTCTTGAATCTTGAAAGAAACGGTTAATCAATTGAGTTATGTAACTAACTCGAACTGACTCTTGCGTCTGCTTTTGATTCTGCGTCTGCTTTCTCTTCTACGTCTGCGTCTGCTTTTTAACTTCTATGTCTGAGTCTATTTTTCTAACTTCTACGTCTGTTTTTCATTTGCATCTGCGTCTGTTTTTCAACTTTTGCGTCTGTTTTTCATTTGCGTCTACGTCTGTTTTTCAACTTTTGCGTCTACGTCTGTTTTTCTAACTTCTGCGTCTATTTTTCATTTGTGTCTGCGTCTGTTTTTCAACTTCTGCGTCTGCGTCTGTTTTTATAACTTCTATATTTGAGTCTATTTTTCTATTTTGCATCTGCGTCTGCTTTTATTTTTTGCATCTGCGTCTGCGTCTGCTTTCTCTTTTGCTTTTGCGTCTGCTTTTACTACTTCTTTGTTATTAATCAAAATCATATATATGTAAAGTCATTTTGACTCAACAGTTTCTACCTCTAAAAGGGGTCAAAATTGTAATTTACTGTAGCTGTCCTGTAATAGACATTGACAGGTCTGGAGTGCTTTCCAGACCTGAGAAGGTCCGTTTAACAGACATGCATTGGGCTAGGGGCTCTTTTTCACCTGAGAAGGTCCGTTTAATGGACCTAATGTCCATCTAATGGACATAGAGGATTCCCAAACCCCTCCAAAGCCTCTTCAACACTTCCAACATCCATTCTAACATCATTTTTCACTCATAACCTCCCTAAATTCATCCCTTCTAGTGAAATATCACTTCATAACCATTTAACTACTAAATACATCTCATTAACTCTTGAATCTCAACTCAAAAGATTCATCACATACAATCTTTCCAACTCTAACATGCTATTTTAATACTAGCAATAATTGGTAGTCTCAACAAAGAATATGCACATCCATCATACTCGAACTTTACAATAACATAATCATACAAAAAAGGAACTCCTCAAATTCTCATTCTCATTTCTAAACAAAATCAGTGTTTGAACAAGCTTTACTTACATATCAACATACACATCAAACTTAATACAAAATACAAAAGATGCTTATGTTTGATATGCCTATAAAGCTATCCAAATTAGTCACTAACTTAGTACAAAAGACTCCTAGCGATCTTTCAGTTTCCAAATGCCTTACAAGGATCTCTAATCTTCCCATTCTACACATGAGGAGGGAAGATGATGGGTTGAGCTATACAGCTCAGTGGCTAAGATATTTATAACCATTGGCAACAAGACACACAGTCAAACATATATATGAACATTCATATAGGCATACACTTCTTATCTTAATCTAGCAATGAAAGTTTAGCATTTACAATTCCAATTCACATTTCATAATTCAATACATTGTCACATAAAACATATTAGATGTAATTTAACATCAAAGCATAAAATCAAATTACCTTATAACTTAGCACATCAAAATGCAAATGCACAAACAATTGGCTCGAGGGTTGCGTGGAACAAATCAGAGACACCGAAGTTTACTCCGTGAACGAAACGAGTCCATTTTTTGAATCTCATCGGCCATAAGCAGGTAGCTAGGAGAAGGCTTTATGTTGACGTGTACGTGACTATGAAATGGTTCCACTCTTGCGCAAACATAAACAAATTTCATGCTCAATTTAATCACAATTTCATATTCTCATACTTTTTCTTTATATCAAATGCCACGACACAATTCAATGGTATAACATGATCATTCTCACAATTTAACCATATCAAAATGTCATACATCTTTCAATGCATAACATAACATAAAACACATCATAGCAATTCACAATTTATCAATTCAAGCATATGTATACACACATATGCACATTGCCCATTTACACAATAACCATAAATATTTTACTCACCTTATAACTCTTGAAAGTCCAAACTCAAATTGGCCCTTCCTCTTGCTCTTGTGTAGGTTGTTCTTGATTTCCTAACACAACCAAAATTCTCATTCAATTCCAATTCAAATGGAAATCTCCTAAATTTCCATAATCACAACAAAATGAAATTAACACAAATCAAGCTCAAACTTAACCTACCCACAGTCCATCTAGGCTAGAAAACCCAAAACCTAGCTTAGAAACCCTAAGATCAAACAGGTCTCTCAATCATCTTCTTCCTTCAATCATTCCCAACACAAAACCCTTTTCTCTCTGTAAAACTCCTTCATTCTCAACACAACTCATCTCTTTGATAAAGCAAGAAGAAAAAGATGGACTTACCTTGACAAATCTCCTTCCTTCTTCTTCTTCCCATGATTTCTTCTTCCTTTCTCTTCTTTCTCCACGATTTTTCTCTCTTCTCTTCATATTTCACATTTTTTCTTCTCTCTTCTCTTAGCTTGCATGACACCTTCCTCTCCTCTTCTAATTTTAAGACATAATTTGTTGGACCCCGAATGTTTATGAGAAGTTAGAGCTATAAATAAGAAATTTTGGTGATTAGTCATGAGTAAAGAACAAATGGATGAAAACTTTTGAACCAAGAAATGATAGGCAAGGGTAAAGTAGTGAATGAGAAATGTGGATATGTCCAAGTTTTGCTTTGGTGTTTCTGGTGGATAAAAGATTTTGAAGTAAGAAGAATTAAGGTGAAAGTTAGAAGTAAAATGAAAGAAAAAAGGAAGTTGCATTTATGTAGTAAGTTGATGAAGAATATGTATATATGTGTATGTTCTACTGTTGGTGTTTATGATTAATTATGGACTATCTATTTTTCTTCGGATGATAGTGATTTGAGATGAAGTTGAGAATTGGGTGCAATACATTGGATGAAAGCAAAGGGACGTATTTTGAATTTGGGAAAAAAACTGGATTAATCTAGGTCGAATTTAGGCAAGTGTGTCTACTAGTAAGTTGTAGATCTTTCTTCTAGCTTTTCAACGATATATAGTATGGAATTTTTGTACTTCTGGGTTGAAAGTCATGGTCCCTATAAGGAAAGATGTGTAAGAGAGGAGTTGTATCTTCTGCCTTCTTGCTTCTTCTGTGATGACGTCATCTCCTTCTGTGTTTTCTTTGTGATGATGTCATCTTCTTCTGTGTTTTGTATCGTCTGTGTTTTGTTTCTTTTGTCTTTTGCTTCTTTTATGATGACATCATCCCCTTCTGTGTTTCCTTTGTGATGACATCATCTTCTTCTGTGTTTTGTATCGTTTATGTTTTGCTTCTTCTACCTTTTGCTTCTTCTGTGATGACGTCGTCTCCTTCTGTGTTTCCTTTATGATGAAGTCATCTTCTTTTATGTTTTGTATCATTTGTGTTTTGCTTGTTCTGTGTTTTGCTGACGTGTTTTCTTTTGTATTTTGCTGACGCGTCTTCTTCTGTGTTTTGCTGATGAGTCTTCTTCTACCTTTTTGCTTCTTCTGTCTTTTTGCTTCTTCTGCCTTTTAGCTTCTTCTTAGTTTTTCTTCTTCTTAGTTTCACTTCTTCTGTCTTTTGCTTCTTCTTAGTTTTGCTTCACCTGCCTTTTTGCTTCTTCTTAGTTTCGCTTCTTCTATCTTTTGCTTCTTCTTAGTTTCGCTTCTTCTGCCTTTTGCTTCTTTTTAGTTTTGCTTTTTCTGCCTTTTTGCTTCTTTTGACTTTCACTTCTTCTGTCTTTTGCTTCTTCTGTGTTTTGCTCCTTCTATTTTTCATTTCTTCTGTTTTTCGCTATCTTCTACCTTTCGCTTCTTTTGTCTTTCATTTCATCTGTGTTTTGCTATCCTTCATCTTTTTGCTTGTTCTGTCTTTTCAATTCTTCTGTACCTATCTTTGTGTTACTATTCATAAACTTCTTCTGGGTTACTGTTCATCTTATATCTTCTGCTCCATTTTTTATCCTTCAAAAGATGGAATTTGTCTTCAAGGTCTTTATGAACATTGTAGCTCTTGAAGTCCTCTTTCGAACCATCTAAAGAACAGCCTAATCCGATAACACCCTAATCCGATATCTGTAGGGAAAGTTATAGCAATTTTCCCACTTCCTCTGTCTTTTTCCATTCATCTACTTTTTCATTTGGCTTCGTCTATTCCTATTATCTGCTCCATTTTGACCCTTTAGATGATAAAATCTGACCTCAAGGTCTTCTTCAGAGTTGTAGATTTCAAAGTTATCTTTGAAATCATCCTAAGATGATCTTAATCCAACATCCCTAGTGTGAGTTATGCCATTTGTCCTGAGACAAGTTTGATATGATTGAGGACCAAATCTTGTTTGACTCTTTCGGCCATAATTTTGCTATCCAACCTCCAAATGAAGTGATTCTTGAACCCTTGTATTTCTAACACTTTTTTTTTTAGATCTCTATGAAAGGTTATAGATTTTGGTATTGATGTGAAAAAGATGTATTAAATCAAGTAAGATATTGATTGGAAGAGTAGGAATTAGATATTTTACTGAACATGCTTCAGTATTTTGACGATTTCTGGATCTGCAGAGCTCCGAATAAGATGATTCTTCTTATTTCAAGATAAACTAGAGGCATGGAGATACAAATTGTGTGAAGAAGTTGAAATCTAATTCAGTTCTTATGTTGTTTAAATTTCAGATACAAGTTGTGTATAAGTAGATTTGGACAAGAGCAGTCCAAAAATGTTGAAGTGTATCTTTCAAATCACTAAAACAAATGGATTGATTTTGGTGTCCTTGGGAACTTAAGAAAAGGAAGAACACATTTCTAGAAGAAAGAGTTATGTCAGAATATTCAAGGGTGCTTTTGGAAAGACACTTAAGTATAAAAGACATAAGGCATAAATGGAAGGGCAAATGGGACATTTCTCAATCATTAAGGGCATAATTGGAAGAAAAAGTGTTGTCTTGCTTATAAATGAAGAAGAAAAACGTGTACGAAGGGGAGGAGAAGAGAATAACGAAATGAGAAAGAAAGAGAAAGAGAGAATGTCATGAAGTAGAGAGAGAAATACAAAGAGAAGAAGAGAATGAGAGAGAAGAGAAAACAAGCTAGGGTTTCAATTTCCTTAGCCTATAAGAGAGATTTTGGGGTTGTTCAAGAAGAGAAAAAGGTAGAGGAAGAGAAGAGCTTCCATTTGAGCCAAGGATCTCTTTATCTGGTGAAGAATCAAAGGGATCGAAGAGATCTATTTCAGTTAGATCAGCTCACAGAGCACAGATTAAGGATACAACAGGAAAGATCCTTAGAGACCTTAGGTTGCAAAGAGAAGAGACATTCTGAGCAAGTCGATAAATAAGGAAATCAAGGTGGGTACATGTTTATAATAGAGTAAATAAGCCACTACTGTTTTCTTAAATCAAAGAAGTTTTCATATTTTCATTTGCATCATAAGTGCTGCATTATTGCTCATGAATGATTGTGAAATCTGCTATATGTTTGTTGCATGGTTTGAATGATATCTTTAAGAAAAGATGTATGTTTATGAAATCATGTTTTCAAGAATAGTTTTCAAGATGTATGTCAAGCATGTGAAAAGCAAGTTTTTATGAGAATGTGCTATATGGGCAAAATGTTTTCAGTTCATGAATTACATATTACGTGGGTTTGTGGTGGTCCCCTAAGTTAAGTCACATGCACGTTGACTAAGTTAAAGGCTTCTTCCGCCTGCCCGCTAGTGGCATGGAACTCCTTCGTAGACTCCCATAAGTTCACGGCTACGTAAAACTATTATGTGGGATTGCGCTAGCACGTTCTGTTCATGGCTACATAGGACCCTTAGGGGAAATGTGTAGTACGTTCTGTTTTGGATCCACCTAAACCATTTTGATGTGCTTATGTGTTCATGATTTGTGATCAAGTTGAAAAATGTATAAATTGTGTTGTTTGTGATCTTGATTACTTGACAAGACAAGAATTTTGAGAAACATGTGTTTTATAGACTCAATGGAAGTTTTCTATGGTAAGTAAAATGGTTTCAAAGGTTTTTGCTTATCTTTTTATTATAAACAATTAGCCACGAGCTTTTAAGCTCACCCTCTTCCTGTCCCCACCTCCAGGTGATGAGCAAGAGATGGAGTAAAAGAGAGTCAAGGCATCACTCCAAATTTGCTTTATGTTGCATTTTGAGTTAGTTTCGGAAAACACAAGGCTTTAGTCACTTTTCAAGAATTTATAGTTCATGTAACTTTTGTATTTTGAGATTTGTGATTATGTTGTAATATGGCTTGAAAGGCTATTATAGCTTTGTAAAACCCTTTTTTTTAAGGATATTGAAATGTGAATGATGAAAATTAGTTGTATGTAATCTATTATAGAGTATGATGAAGTAAAGATATGAGAGTCTTATGATATTTCCGCAATAGTTGAAATTCGTTTTTAGAAATAGGATCCAACATTAGAGTAATAAGTTTGTTTTGATGTTTGTTTGTCATGGGCACGCCACCCTTGTGGGATGATGTCTAATAAGGGTTTTTGGAAATAACCCTATCGGATAATAAGCTCAGGCTTCATGCTTAGTTTCATGTTTTCGCAAGAGTTGGGTTCTAGCAACGACGCCTAACATTTGTGGTATCAGAGCCTAGTATTAGGATCTTACAAGGGTAACTTTCAAGATAAGTGTCAATCACAAGAGCGATTGTTAAGAGTACGAGCTAATAGAATTAGTGAGAAAAATGGTGCCTTGGTAGAGTTTATGGTATGGAAAGTTTGTGGATATTTTAGCAATAAGAAATATGGCATAGTCCGGTATGTTAGACATAGATTCAGTATTTGTGATTATGTTAGGGAATATGGTGACGGAAGTTTTATTGTGGATACGTACTTGAATTGATATAGATGTGAAAATATTTCCATGACATAACTAAAGAAGAAATAGAGACAGGGTGAAAATGACAAGATTTAAGGCGTACAAGCAAAGTGGAGTTGAAAGGTTGAACTGGAAACTTATGATCAAGTATAAGGTTGTATTAGTGAATTGGAGATGTGAATTTCATGATGACTATATGTTTATGCTCCTAAATTGATTAAGAATGTATGTATGGAAAGTGAAACAAAGGATAATGATATATATAGAGAGGTTCTAAAGGTTATGTCGACTAGCTATTGTGAGTACATATTTGGTAATGTGGTTAAATTGGTGAATAATATGATTGAGTATATATGAGACTTATATGTGGATATGGATAGGAGATAATCAATGATCCCTATGGTTAAAGATCATGAGATGAATCAGAGTAACATGATGGAAGTATGATATAGGTGATTATGCCAAAAAGGTGACTATTATGGAGAAGAACATTTAAGAAAAGTGAGTCAATTGTGAGATTAAAAATAGATTTGAATTCTGGGTTCGAATAGGAAGAATGATGCTTTGTGATTGAAGTAAGAAGTATAAGTACCAATAAAGATTCTTTCAGTTCGTAATGTAAGTATGTTGAGAGATATATATATGATCTGATATGGGTGTTATCGACACAGGAAGTGGGGAAAGTATGAGTAATTTGAAACTTAAGGAGGAACTCGTTAGGAAAGTGAATGATTAAATAGGTGATTGAAAAACTTGATGAGTCCTTTAACAGTGATCATTTGAAAGAAATTATTCATATGAAGAAGTTACTAGGGAGACTGAGGAAAACATAAGACAATGTTACCTCCATTTGGTTGACTACTTTGGTAAGAATTTCAAAGACGAAATTTTTTAAAGGAGGGAGAATTGTTGGACCCCGAATGTTTCATAGAAGTTAGAACTATCTGAATGAGAAATTTTGGAGATTAGTCATGAGTAAAGAACAAATGATAAAAATTCGTGAACCAAGAAATGATAGGCAAGGGTAAAGTAGTGAATGAGAAATGTGGATATGTCAAAGTTTTGCTTTGTTGTTTCTGGTGGATAAAAGATTTTGAAGTGAGAAGAATTAAGGTGAAAGTTAGAAGTAAAAAAAAAACTAAAAGGAAGTTGCATTTGTGTAGTAAGTTGATAAAGAATATGTATATATGTGTATATTTTGTTATTGGTGTTCATGATTAAGCATGGATTATAATTTCTTTATAGATGATATTGATTTGAAATGAAGTTGATAATGAGGAGTAAATGAAGTAGAAAATGTGATCTTAGTATGATTTGTTTTAAGGAAAGATTGTGAAACAAAATGGATGGTTGATCTGGAAAATGTTTATGGAGTATGCTTCAGTCTTTTAGCCACAACTTTTTCTCGAATTATCCAAAAGAGATGATTCTTAATTTGGATTAAACTAAAAACATATGACTACATTTCTTATGAAGACATCTAATTTAAATTCTATCTTCAAGAATGTAAAAATTCATGTTCTATATTCGAGGGAAAAGCTAGATTAATCTAGATAGATTTAGGCAAACAAGTCTTCTGGAAAGTTGTGATCTTTCTTTTAGCTTTTCAACAGTATATAGTATGGCATTTTTGGATTTCTAGGCTAAAAATTATAATCCTTGTAAAGGAAGATGTATCTTTTGTCTTTTTTCTTCTTCTATGTTTTGTATCTTCCATATCTTGCTTCTGTTGTGATGACGTCATCTTCTTCTGTGTTTTTCTTCTTTTGTGTTTTGCTTCTTTTGCCTTTTTGCTTCTTTTGTGATGATGTCATTTCCTTCTGTGTTTCTTCTATGATGGCGTCATCTTCTTCTGGGTTTTGCTTCGTCTGTTTTTTACTTTTTTTGCCTTCTTGCTTCTTCTGTGATGACGTCATCTCCTATTGTGTTTCTTTGGTGATGACGTCATCTTCTTTTATGTTTCGCTTCATCTGGGTTTTGCTTCTTCTATCTTTTTGCTTCTTCTGTGATGACATCATCTTCTTCTGTGTTTCTTCTGTGATGACGTCTTCTTCTTCTGTGTTTTGCTTCGTCTATGTTTTGCTTTTTCTGTTTTTTGCTTCTTCTGTCTTTTGTTTTTTTTCTGTCTTTTGCTTATTTTGCCTTTCTCGCTTCTTCTATGTTTCGCTTCTTTTGTCTTTTTCTTCTTCTGCCTTTCGCTTCCTCTGTGTTTTGTTTCTTCTACCTTTCGCTTCTTTTGTGTTTTGCTTCTTCTGTGTTTTGCTTCTTTTGCCTTTCACTTCTTTTGCTTTTGCTTCTTCAAACTTTCACTTCTTTTGTGTTTTGCTTCTTTTGTCTTTTGCGTCTTTTGCCTTTTGCTTCTTTTTCCTTTTGCTTCTTCTGTCTTTTGCTTCTTCTGCCTTTTGCTTCTTCTGTCTTTTGCTTCTTCTACCTTTCGTTTCTTCTGTGTTTTGCTTCTTATGCCTTTCACTTCTTCTGTCTTTTACTTCTTTTGTTTTTTGTTTCTTCTGTCACTTGTTTCTTTTGCCTTTCGCTTCTTGTGTGTTTTGCTTCTTTTGTGTTTTGTTTCTTCTGTCTTTAGCTTCTTCTGTCTTTCGCTTCTTCTGTCTTTCGCTTCTTCTATCTTTTGCTTCTTCAATCTTTTGCTTCTTTTGTCTTTTGTTTCTTTTGCCTTTCGCTTCTTCTGTCTTTTGCTTCTTCTGCCTTTCGTTTCTTCTGTGTTTTGCTTTTTCTGTGTTTTGCTTCTTCTGCCTTTCGCTTCTTCTGTGTTTTGCTTCTTCTGTATTTTGCTTCTTCTGCCTTTTACTTCTTCTGCCTTTTTGTTTCTTTTGTGATGACGTCATCTTCTTCTTCCTTTTTGCTTCTTCTGTGATGACGTCATCTTCTTCTGTGTTTCTTCTGTGATGACGTCATCTTCTTCTATGTTTTACTTCTTCTGTTTTTTTTCACCCGGCCTATATTCTGTTCCATTTTTGACCTTTCTAACAGTAGAACCTATCTGTTGTAGATCTTAAAACCCTCTTTTGAATCATATAAAGAACACCTTAATCCGATATCTGTGGGGGAAAGTTATAGCAATTTTCCCACTTCTTCTGTTTTTTTTCCATTCTTCTGCTTTTTCATATGGTTTCGTCTAATCCTATTATCTGGTCCATTTCGACCCTTCAAATGATAAAATCTGATCTCAAGGTCTCCTTCAAAGTTGTAGATCTCAAATTTCTTTTTGAAATCGTCCTAAGATGACCTTAATCCAACATCTCTAGTGAAAGTTATGCCAATTGTCCCGAGGCAAGTTTGATATGATTGAGGACCAAATCTTGTTTGATTCTTTCGGTCATAATTTTACTATCCGACCTCCAAATGAAGTGATTTTTGAACCCTTAGATTCCTAAAACTTTTCTTTTTACATCTACATTCAAGGTTATATATTTTGGCATTGATGTTAAAAAGATGTATTAAAATAAGTAAGGGTATTGATTGGAAGAGTAGGAATTAGATATGTTACTGAACATGCTTCAGTGTTTTGATGCTTTCTGGATCTGTAAGGCTCCAAATGAGACGATTATAGTTTCAAGATAAACTAGAGAAATGGAGATACAATTGGTATGAAGAAGTTTAAATCTAATTCAGTTTTTAATAGTTTTACATTTCGGATAGAAGTTGTGCATAAATATACTGATTTGGACAAAAGCGGTCCAAAAATGTTGAAGTGCATTTTTCGAATCACTGAACCAAATGGATTGATTTTGGTGTCATTGGAAACTTAAAACAAGGGAGAACACTTTTCTAGAAGAAAGAGTTGTGTCAGGATATTTAAGGGTACTTTTGGCAAGACACTTAAGTATAAAAGACATAAGGCATAAATGGAAGGGCAAATGGGACATTTCTTAATCATTAAGGGCATAATTGGAAGAAGAAGTGTTGTATTGCTTATAAATGAAGAAGAAAAATGTGAATAGAGGAAAAAGCAGAGGAAAAGAATGAAAATTTAAGAGAAAAGAGAGAATGTCATGAAAAAGATAGAGAAGTACAAAGAGAAGAAGAGAATGGGAGAAAGAAGAGAAAACAAGCTAGGGTTTCAATTTCCTTAGATTATAAGAGAGATTTTGAGGTTGTCCAAGAAGAGAAAAAGGTAGAGGAAGAGAAGAGCTTTCATTTGAGTCAAGGATCTCTTTATTTGGTGAAGAACCAAAGGGATCGAAGAGACCTATTTCAGTTAGATCAGCTCATGGAGCACACATTAAGGATACAACAGGAAAGAACCTTAGAGACCTCAGTTTGTTTGCAAAGAGAAGAGACATTCTGAGTAAGCCTATAAGCAAGGAAATCAAGGTAGGTACATATTTATAATAGAGTAAATAAGCCACTATTGTTTTCCTAAATCAAAGAAGTTTTCTAATTTTCATTTGCATCATAAGTGCTGCATTATTGCTTATGAATGATTGTGAAATTTGCTATATGTTTGTTACATGGTTTGAATGATATCTTTTAGAAAAGATGCATGTTTTGTTGGGACCCATTTTCGACCCAGCCTCTTACGAATATTCGAAGAATTGAGTGTATCTTTACTGTAGGGTTATTTTCAAAAACCCTTATTAGGCATCATCTCACAAAGGTGGCATGCCCATGACTATCAAATATCGAAACAAACTTATTACCTTAATGCTGGACCCTGGCTCTGAATGTGGAGTCCAACTCTTTCTGAAAAGTCATAAGACTCTCATATCTTTACTTCATCACACTCTTTAATAGATTTCATACAACAATTTCCATCATTTACATTTCAATACCCTCAAAATAAAAGGGTTTTACAAAACTATAATGGCTTTCAAGCCTCATTACAACATAATCCGAAAACTTCAAACTACAAAAGTTACATGACCTACAAATTCTTGTATTTTCACAAAGATAACTTAAATTCCAAGATATACAGAATTTTAAAGTAACGTCCTTATTCTCTTGATCACTCGATCTTCTTAACTATCACCTGAAGAGGGGACAGAGAGGGAGGTGAGCTCGAAAGCTCGTGGGTAACAGTTTATAATAGAAGAAAGATAAGCAAAACTTTTTGAAAATAAATTCTTCCATGTCATTTGAAAAATGCTTTCATTGAGTTTAAACAAAACAGACGTTTCTAAAAAATTCATAGTAAAAGAAACATCATTACATAACATAACATATACATGTAACCATCAAAGCATAACACTCCATTATGCGACATTCTTGACAATTCAAAAATGCAATGCACAATTAAATGGCTCGAGGGTTCCATAGAAACAGAATAGTGAAACCGAAATTCTCCTTTCTCTTATTCTCTTCTGCTTCCTTCCATTTATAGGCAAGACAACACTTCTTCTTCAAGTTATGCCCCTTCCATTTTTGCCTTATGTCTTTTACACGTAAGTGTCTTGCCAAAAGCACCCTTGAATATTCTGACATAGCACTTTATTCTAGAAGAATCTTCTCTATTGTCTTACATTTTCAATG
Organism: Erythroxylum carthagenense; assembly: GCA_026413575.1. NCBI lineage: Eukaryota > Viridiplantae > Streptophyta > Magnoliopsida > Malpighiales > Erythroxylaceae > Erythroxylum > Erythroxylum carthagenense. Next base: position 12,396 of record JANZLD010423103.1, read on the forward strand.
ACACCCAAAATCATTCCACTTGGATCAGTGATTCAAAAGATACACTTCAAACTTTTTTGGACTGCTTTTGTCCAAATCAGTATACTGTGCACAACTCATATAAAAAATTTAAACCTCTTAGAAACTACATTTGACTTCAACTTCTTCATACTATTTGTAGCTTCGTGTATCAAGTTTATCTTGAAACAAGAATCATCTTATTCGAAGCTCTACTGATCCAGGAATCATCAAAATATTGAAGTATGCTTAGGAAAATATCCAATTGTTATCCTTTCTTTGGTTCACTCCATCCTTTTCAAATCAACACTAAGAGTTATGACCTTCAATGGAGACACAAATAGAAAATGTTAGGAATCCAAGAGTTCAAGAATCACTTCATTTAACTTTGAAACTTACAAGTTTGAAGAATACCTTGAGGTCAGATTTTTATCATCTAAAGGGTTAAAGAGAATCAGACGATAGGATTTGACGAAGCCAATGAAAAAAGCAGACGAATGGAAAAAGGAAGAAGAAGTGAGAAAATTTCTATAACTTTCCCTACAGATATCGGATTAGGATTCCTTTATATGATTCGAAAGAAGATTTCAAGCTCTACAACTTTTATGAAGACCTTGAAGACAAATTCTATCTTCTGAAGGATTAAAATGGAATAGAAGATACAAGATGAACAGTTGGCAAAACACAGACGAAGTGAAAATAGAAGAAGCGAAAGGCAGAAGATAGCAAAACACAGAAGAAACGAAAACAGAAGAAGAGAAAGGAAGAAACTTAGATGGAGCAAAAGGAAAACGAAGCAAAACTCAGAAGATGAAAAAGTTAAAAGAAACAAATCTACAAAACACAAAAGACAGCAAAAGATAGAAGAAGTTCATAAACAGTAACCCAGAAGAAGTTTATGAACAATAACCCAGAAGGAACAAAACCCAGAAGAAGACACGTCAGCAAAACTCACAAGATGACGCATCAGTAAAACTCAGACGATAACAAAACATAGACGATAGCAAAAAGCAGACAATAGCAAAAGGCAGACGATAGCAAAAGACAGAGGATATAAAAGGCAGACGATAGCAAAAGGCAGAAGATACAAAAGGCAGATGATAGAAAAAGACAGAAGATAGTAAAAGAGAAAAAGGCAGAAGATACAAAAGGCAGACGATAGCAAAAGGCAGACGACTACAAAAGGCAGACGATAGCAAAAGGCAGACGATAGAAAAAGACAGAAGATACAAAAGGTAGACGATAGAAAAAGGCAGACGATAGCTAAAGGCAAACGATAAAAAAAGGCAGACGATAGCAAAAGATAGGTGATAGAAAAAGGCAGAAGATACAAAAGGCAGACGATAGCAAAAGGTAGAAGATACAAAAGGCAGACAATAGCAAAAGGCAGAAGATACAAAAGGCTGATGATACAAAACACAAAATGAACAAAACACAGAAAATACAAAAAGGCAGAGGATACAAAACCCAAACGATACAAAACTCAAAAGAAGCAAAACATTAAAGGAACAAAACACAAAATAAGCAAAACTTAGACGAAGAAGAACACAGAAGAAGATGACATCATTAATGACATCATCAAAGAAGAAGCAAAAACATAGAAGATATAACTCCTCTCTTGCACATCTCCCTCATAAGGACCCTGGCTTTCAGCCTAGAAGTCCAAAAATTCTATACTATACACTACTGGAAAGCTAAAAGAAATATCTACAACTTACTGTAGACACACTTTCTCTAATCTAACCTAAATTAGCTTAGATTAATCCAAATTTTTCCTCGAGTACAGAACATGAATTTTCTACATTCATTCATTGTACTGCACCCAGTTCTTAACTTCATGACAACTTAGGATTCTTAAAGACCGAATCTAAATTCGATGTCTTCCTAAGAAATGTAGCCATAGGTTTCTAGTTTAATCCAAATCAAGAATCAGTTCGTTTGAACAACTAAAGAAGAAGTTGTGGCTAAAGGATTGAAACTTACTCCTTGAACAATTTTCCACATCTAACACCCAGTTTGTTTCAAAATCTTTCCTTAACACAGATCATACTAAGATCACCTTTCTTACTTCATTTACTTCTTATTCTGAACTCCATTTCAAATCAATATCACACAAAGATAATTTATAGTCCATGACTAATCATGAACACCAATAACAAAATGTATGTATATGTACATATTCCTCACTAGCTTATTACACAAGTGCAACTTCATTTTTGGCTTTAATTATACTTCTAACTTTCACCTTAATTCTTTTAATTTCAAAATCTTGCGTCCACCAGAAACACCAAAACAAAACTTGGACATATCCACATTTCTCATTCGCTACTTTACCCTTGCCTATCATTTCTTAGTTCAAGAATTTTCATTCATTTGCTCTTTTCTCATGACAACTTGCCAAAATTTTTCCTTCAACTAGTTCTAACTTCTATGAAACATTTGGGGTCCAACATGCTTATAAAATCATGTTTTCAAGAATGGTTTTCAAGATGTATGTCAAGCATCTGAAAAGCAAGTTTTTATGAGAATGTGCCATTTGGGCAAAATGTTTTCAGTTTATGAATTACATGTTACGTTGGTTTGTGGTGGTTCCTTAAGTTAAATCATGTGCACGTTGACCACATTAAAGGCTTCTCTCGACTGCTCGCTAGTAGCATGGAACTCCTTCATGGACTCCCATAAGTTCACATCTACGCAAAACCATTATGTGGGATTGCGTTAGTACATTCTGTTCACGGCTACACAAAACCTTTAGAAAAATGTGTAGTACGTTCTGTTTTAGATCCACCCAAACCATTTTGATGTACTTATGTGTTCATGATTTGTGAACAAGTTGAAAAATGCATAAATTGTGTTGTTATGATCTTGATTACTTGACAAGACAAGAATTTTGATAAACAAGTGTTTTATAGATGCAATGGAAGTTTTCTATGGTAAGTAAAATGGTTTCAAAGGTTTTTGCTTATTTTTTAATTATAAGCTATTACCTATGAGCTTTCAAGCTCACCCCCTTCCTGTCCCCACCTCCAAGTGATGAATAAGAGATGGAGTGAAAGAGAGTCAAGGCATCACTCCAAATTTGCTTATGTTGCATTTTGAGTTAGTTTTGGAAAACA
>JANZLD010423519.1:0-15504 GCA_026413575.1 Erythroxylum carthagenense
CTACAACTTTACAATATGACAATGGACTATTTTATAATTTTTAAAAAATTCAGAGACAATTTTATAAATTTAAAAAAAATTTGTATTATTTTAATATTTTAAATACTTTGTATTATTCTTAATTTTATAATTGTATGATGATAATTGTTTTTCTTTATATTAATTGTTATTATTATTTATATATAAAATATTTAAAAATTATTGTTATTTTATATTAATTGTCATTATTATTTATTATTAAGATTTTTGAAAGTATAGTTGATATAAACAGTAATCTAGTAAAGCATACAGTACAACTGTATAATATACCAATATTGACTATTTTGCAATTCTTAAAAATTTTAGCTACTATTTTATAAATTTAAAAAATTTCTCGATACGGTATTCGGTACCAATCAGTACCGGTATAGTTTCGTTCCAAAGCCCAATCCGGTCTCAAACCCTGTATTCGTAACATTGGCTAGCTGTCTTGAAAATATCCGCAGAACGACGCTTCGTATGATCAACTCGGCAAACCTAAAACCCTTCCCAAACCCTGTTTCAACTTCACCATTGTCCAGGCCCTCAGAAAGTTCATCGGCGTTATTCCTCTCTCTGTGATTCCACTCGTCGCCGATTACGTAGTTATACCTTCTTCCTCCTTCCTCATGTTATTGTTCATATTGCTCTTGTATAAAAGAAATTATTGAGATTTTTTGCTGGCGGTTACTGCTGTTGTTCTTTTGGAAAGTTCGCTGTTGTTTGTAACTTTTACCTCCAGCCCAAGTACAAATCATCTGGGAACATTTATTGTCCGAGCTATTTCTTTATATTATGTTTTATTCTTGCTGCATTCTCTTCTCCTTTCACCGGTTGTACTTTATCTGGACCTGATGTTTCTTTTTATTGTTTGTTTAGCGCATCCTTAAAACTGCAAATTTTGATCTGATTTCAGTTCGTTTTACTCTTTCTATGATTCATTGTGAAGGTTAAGTGTTTGTTATTAAGAAAAAGATTAAAAGGGAGGGATGGGGCCGCGATATGGGGTGAAAGGGTACAAGCGAAAGAAGAAAGAGAAAAAATATGATAAGGAGGACGATGAAGTGGATGAACAAGTGGAAGAAGAAAGAACGAACAAGAAGACCAAATCCGAGGGGCAGGAAGAAGAAATAACAAACAAGAAGACCAAAACTGGGGTGGAGGAAGAAGAAGCAGAAGAAACAGGGAAAGAAGGGCAGTTTGAAGTGCATGAAATGGAAGGAATACCAATTGTCCCCTGTGATACGAATTCCAGGAAGCCTGGAGTGATATTTGTACTTGAGAAGGCCTCCCTGGAAGTTGCAAAAGTTGGAAAGGTGTGTACTCAATGTCGTTATGAATAAGAGTCACATTTTTCTTTTGATGTAGTTGTACTTTTAAGTGTTGGTTTTGATACTTATTTCCTAGTTATGTTGGATTCTTCTTGATGGAATATGTATCTTGTTCTACGGTTGTCTGATCTTACCAAGCATAACAACCCAAACAAGTCATTGGCTTAAATAGCAATGACCCTCGGGGGTTAGAAAAAAACAATTGAAGAAGGACGAAAACCTACATCACTGTGCATGCTAGAGTGGTATCATGAGTAAAACTAGGTATCTAGTAAACTTGGTAGTTTGAGTATAGATGTGTTTCACTTTCCATTCCCAATTTCTTTGTAACAGTTAATTGATGAGCTAAAGTTTCAACGTATGATGTGCTGTCTATTGTTTTAAAGTAGATGAGCTACATCTTGAGATACGGTTTCAACAACGATGTTTACAAAATAGTCCTCCTGAACTATTGCGTGAACTTTTTAGATTTTCCATAACTCTTGCTACTAACCACCAATAGTCCCAGGATTAAATTACAAAACCATTGTTCATAAGACCCTGAATTTCTTCATATATACTTTATGCATTTTCTCATTTACCGTATGTCTCATTGCCATCAGTGCTTGGCCATCCTCAGGGAGTTTGCAGCTTGAAATCAACTGCTCTCCTCTTTTCATCAACTGATCCCTGTTTAATATCCCTTTTCTAATCTCTATGCCTTAAGTATGACCCTTTGAATGTTCATTTCAATATGAAAGAGCTATCTCAATTTTTACCTTGCATAAGAAGTTTACATGTGGTTTGATAATTGTACTGTTTAACTATTGAAGTTCTGTTTCTTAACTGCCTTGGTTTCTAGTACCTTTCGCCTGAAGTTTTCTTCATCTGATGAGTTGTTTCTCCTCAGAGTTACCAAATCTTGAATTCTGAGGATCACGCCAATTTTCTGGGAAAGAACAAAAGAAATCCTGCGGAGTACAGACCTGACATCGTTCACCAGGTTAGCAAAATTAAGTTATCATATATAGACCACTTGGTCTCGCATTTAGTTGTACCTTTTAGAACAATACCATGCTTATAAAAAGATAACAAAGTGGTAAAACTGTACAAGAATTCATAGGTACTTTTGGATCTTTCTTTCAAATATGAGATGTAAATGCATTGCAATATCTCATGTTTTTGGAAATCTTATGGAGGAGTCTGAATACTATTCTATATAAAACAGATATTGTTATATCCCTTTGCAAGTCAATGTTCTTTCTAGAGATGATAAAGATTTCAAACTCAGATTTTATGTCACTTCTGCTATTGTAAACCTATTATATTGAAATGAATAATGCATGTCTTCAGGCTCTCTTATCAATCTTAGATAGCCCGGTAAACAAGGCTGGAAGATTGCGAGCTGTGTATGTGAAAACCGAAAAAGGTGTTCTTTTTGAAGTCAAACCACATGTTCGTATTCCAAGGACATATAAGCGGTTTGCTGGTATTATATGTAAGTTTTGCTCATCACCCTATTGCTTAAAATGTATGCTGGCTATTATGATTCTTTCCTTGGCTTGTATGCACAGTTTTCTCAACTTTAATTGCTTACTCTTTCAGTACAGCTTCTTCAAAAACTAAGTATAAGGGCCGTGGGTAAAAATGAGAAACTTATGAATGTGATCAAGAACCCTGTTACTAAGTACCTGCCTCTCAACTCTTGTAAAATAGGTGAGGTAATTTTAATGTCTCCCTGTTGATGTTGCCTTCTAACTCCTTGTTATGCAACGTGATACCAATCTCGTGTTCTTCTCAGGTTTCTCCTATAGCTCAAACAAATTGATTAAAATGGGCAATTATTTATCAACAATTGATGAAGACAAGGACCTGGTATTTGTGGTATGCTCCAAAACAAATGATGCTCTCTGCACAAAATGCCCACTGAGTGAAAATGTTTTCAATTGTTCTAACCATTTTCTTGTGTATCTGTAGGTTGGTGCTATGGCCCATGGGAAAATTGATTGTGATTACATAGAAGATTTTATTGCAAGTAAGTTTTACCTTTTATTGCTTGTACTTTGTTGGTTGGATTGCTTCATGGAGATGATTAATTATCAAACAAGCAATTTTATCTAACATATCAAATTTCTCTTCTGTTCCATTTTATTTGTGCATTTTAAAATTACTGCACCCACCATTTTTGACCTACTATATATTCAAGCTTAGAACTAGAGGATTTTGTGAAGATATCCTAGCCCTGCTTTCTTGATCCTGAATTTGATTGCATTATGTTCTTGATTGTGATACGACTCTTGAGCTAGTAAAGCAATCAACCATTGAGTTTTACCAACTCCCATGCCACAATAATTAGATTGAATTTGTCAACCTTCTGAGCTCCAGAGTAAATCTTTCCGTGTTGAAAGTAAAATTAGCCCCTGTTGTCTAATGGTGGTGAAATGGGATACCGATAATTCTTATCTAGTTGAGGAAGTTCTGGAGTTGGACTTTGGTTACTGACTCAGAACTGACTAGCCAAAAAAAGAACCGAGGCAAAAGCATTCTTGACCATCGTTCAGGTGTTGATTAGAACTGGTCCTGATGGATAAGTCATTTTCTTGTGCTTGCAGTTTCGGATTATCCGCTCAGTGCTGCCTGGTGTATCGCGAGGATCTGTGAGGGGTTAGCCAACAAATGGAGTATTCTTTAAACACTCATTTCTTTTTGCCTCGGATCAATAACTACAGTTGCTGCTGTAGTTAACCACATGTTTAAGATGAACTGTGAGTTTTTATCAAGATTGTTGTCTGCTTAAGCTGTTAACCATAGAAGTGGCTCCTACTTACCAGTTCATTTTTTTTATATAAAATGAGATGATGTATAATCAGTAACTGAACTTTATTCAAATTTCCAATTAGACTTCGAACAACAATTTTCAGCCAAGTTGACAAAACAGGTTCACATACACACTTGGAAGCAACATCAAGACTTTGCAACTACATTAAGCGCAAAATTTTATATAAAAATACAATTGCTATCACTAGGAACGTGTCCTTCCTTAGAACAAAGAGGAAAAAGTTGTCACGATAATTGATTAAAATTGAATGATGAGGAGGAAGAAAACTATAATTCTCACGCTTGGCGTCATCGAGACCTGTCATAGGTCACAAACTGAATCAACAATACATTTATAGAATAAATCATGACTATCAATCAGCACGACCCCGTCGGTAGACCAAAGTGTAACAATTCAGACACCTTATACAGTTGACAATTGGCCATGGATTCCCTGGCATTGTAAAAGCTAAAAGTGCCTTCCATTATTTGGCAAAATTTTCCCTACGCAAATCCTACTGTCAAATACTCGGTGAAACTTCAAGCCAGTAGATATGCACCAAGTAGTTCTACATTTAAAGCATTTCCCATATTAATATGATACCTACTCTACTCTTCCTAAGTTACTGTAGGACCTGCAATAACAAAAATACAACGATAAGTGGTGTAGTATACACAACAGAAAATGGAGTTTTCTACATTTCAATTTGATTGGATTCATAATCGAAATGTCATTTTTGGAGTCAAATAACACATTCCTGCCTTGGTTGATACACAAGATTGTGCATCAAAGAATACACGTGCCTGAGGTGGGGTCCTTCAAATGGAAGGCTGTGTGTAAATCAAATTCAGAAACAAGATTCTGATGGATTATCGGTATGCTTCTAAGAAAGCCATCAACACACACCCTAACCAGAAAAGAAGAAACCATTCATAATTTTAACATAAGCTAATACTGCTCATGGTTCTGTGCAGTTGAATTGGAGAATCTTTTAGCATGCACCTAAATGTTACCATATAACAATGATGTAACAAAAAGAAAGAACTTACCAGGTTATTTACTTCCAAATTCATCATAAGTCAAACCTTCAGATATAGTGCTGAGTTTGTTACCATCTCCTGTAAGGTTAGGGCATAGAATTAAGCTTCTTAATTGGAGATGTAACAAAAAAGAACTAGAAAGAGGCAGAATATTAACCCTGGTGCTCTCTTTCCTGAGAATCTGGGAAGCTTTCATCGTCTGTGGCTAGGAAGGGAGATCTCGAGTAGCTCTCTAATATCTCTGCAATAGTTTTAACCCAAAGATTGAGTCTAGAGATGAGTCTACCCCCCTTAACTATTTGGTTAACATTCCATCAAAATGTAGATCAAAATTAATAAGCTTACTCATTCCACATGCATGTACAACAAACAAATCATAGTCAAGTACATGAAAGAGCTAGTTAACTTTTAGACTTAGCCATCATATATATATAGTGGATGACAAACGAGAAAGAAAAGAAACACACAAAATGGGTGGAGGCAGTAACAGAAAATGTCCAAATGTGAGCTTGCGAACATGTACAAATCAGCTTGAAAATATTGGGCACAAACTCACACACAAAAAGAGTTGGAAATGACAAATGGTAGGATATAGGAGGGAACAAACCTGTACTTTGGGCAAAATCAGCTGTCAGATCAGACAGACTGAAATTTCGAGGAATTTGACTTAGAATTCCAAAAGAACCATCTGCATCCAGAAGTGGTTCATTCAGGGCTTGTGAGTTGGACTCAACACTACTGAAAGATGCAACAGATGCATCTGGAATTGGTGGGCGTGCTTCCAAGACACTGCCATCAGCACCAAACATAAAAGAACTACCCAAATACCCCGCTTCTGATTTGATCATTCCCCCATTTATTCCTTGCATGAGACCCATGTTTGAGCTCTGTGTTGAAAGCATATTGTGTGGGGCATCAAGTCTGTTGGCATGAGCAGACATTTCAACAGTGGGAGGCATATTTGAATGCAGTGATGATGCACCATTCGTAAATGCATTAGGTAAATTTGAAGCCATTGATTGGTGCATGTTCTCTGATTTGAGAGTAGGTATAGTTTGCTCTGAGGCATAGCATGCAGAATTCTGATGCACTGAAAGCACAATAAGGAGTCAATTTCCAGAATCATGGAGGCCAAAGTAAGCATATTTGACTTGGAATCTTATTTCAAATAGAAATCAGAAGTAAACAAAGAAGATCTCTCAGACAAGTCTAGAAAATCGAATCATGGCAAAATTATGTAAAGCAAGCCTCTTCTGAGTTCATTCAGCCAGTGATTTCTAAGTATACACCTCGTTTAATTGAGTAAATAAACTGCAGTATTCAGATGCAGAAAACAAAGAGGTTGTGTCCTAGACATTTAACCAAAAATAATTTTCAAGGTGGAAAAAGGGATATGTGGACACAAAAGCATGGGCATGCACGGAGGGAGAGAGAGACAGAGATATGTTAAGATGATACTTAGTTATGTGAACTTCTGAAAATTAATTCAGACGAAACACCCAAGCATATAAAAACTGCAACAGAACAGGAGAAAAATGCAATGAAATCCATTTAAAGGTGAGAAGCAAAATGCAATATTTCCCATAAGACCATTTCATTCCCTCACTCCCAAATAAAGCATAGAGTTTAACAATGCTCATAGAAGACGGGGAAAAAAAATAGCACAACTGCTCTTGTTTGCCTCAAGTTGAATATTCAAAATATCAACATAGAACACGTGGGCATATGGAAGGATACTTTTCTTAATTTAACAGAAATGAACTGTGATTCTTTATTAATTTGTATTTTCCTGTATAGTTTCTCTTAATATAGGAATAAGAACATACATACAGCTCTATGATTGATTTTTTTAATATATATGTCCTTCTATCCTGTATCTATATCAATGAAATATATAAAAGAATTATCCTGCATATCCACAACTTGGTACCAGAGCTTCGAACTCTAATTCTTCTCTCTCTACAAATCATAGCCACCTCTTCTATTCTTAACCCTAGCCATTTTTGCTCTTCTAAAAATCCCAACCACTTTTGCCCTAAAGACCACTAACTGCACCACAGTATGCCTACCAAAACTAAGGCCGAACCTTTTGATAGCAAGAAAATATCCAAATGACCATTCACATACTCCATCCATTCATATTAAATTGAACAGTGCTAACTATCAGGCTAGTCTAAGATTTTGGAGAGGCATATTGCTGGAAAAAAAGTTTGGCTATATCAACAAGGTTGAACTCTCAAAAGATGATCCAAGCAATGATGAATGAGAGGCTAAAGATGTACTGGTTAAGTCTTGGCTCATAAATTGAATGAGCGATAATCCAATGTCACACTTTGTGCAATGTGGAACAACAAAGGAAGTCTCGAAAGCTGTAAAAAGAAGTTACCTTGATGTATCTAATTCTTCTCAAAGTCTATGAACTAATGAAGAAGTCTTCCTAATTACATCAAGGTGGTAGGCCTCTAGCAGAATATTAGAATGAGTTGAATTAAATTTTGTTGGAGCTTGATTATCAAAGACCAAACAATATGACCTATGCTAATGATAATGGAAAAGATAGAGAACATATCGCAAAAGATAGTGTCTAAACATATCGCAAAAGATAGCGTCTACATCTTTCTCATTGGTCTTGATCATAATCTGGATCAATTAGTAGTCAGGTTCTAGCTACTTCTCCTTTACTCACATTAGAAGAAGCATATTCTTTGGTTCGTCGTGAAGTACAACGAGAAATGACCATGTGGGCAATTATCCACTCAAAGGCTTCGGTTAATTCCCTCTATCTCGATCCTCCTATTCAGCTCTTGGAGATTCTATAGCTCCTCAATCTTGATTTTGCACCCGCTACCATAAGAATACACATACAGTGGATAGTTGCTAGAAGAGACACGGCTATCCATAATGATACCACATCTTCTGCCTCTTGTGTATCTCAGGTATCTTCTCAAGAGGGTAACTTTGGTTTATTCAATAATTCTACTTGTTATGAAGTTTGGGTTGTTAATTTAGGGGCCATTGATCATATGATTAGTAAATCTTCTATCACTGATTCTCTAACATCCCACCAGTTAAGTCTGTGCAGGCTGCTGATGGGAATTCTATGTCAATCATAGGGGCTGGAATGTGTCCCTAACATTTTCCATATCCGCTCTTCTGCTTACACCTACACTTTCAAATAACCCCGTCTCCATCAACAAAATAACTAAGAATCTTAACTGTTATGTAATTTTTACTTTACTCATTGTGCTTTTCAAGGCAATCTCACAAAGATGACGATTGTCATTGGTAAAGAAAGGAATTGCCTATATTATTTTGAGGACAATGGAGGCATAGCAACTCTTACTCGTGACTTCCAAACAAAGAGAGAGGCATTATATAGCGAGAATTATTCTTTGGCATTGTTGGTTGGGACGTTCATCTCTCTCTTATTTAAAATGTTTTTTTCTTAAATTATTTTCCAATATTTCTGTTTCTAGTTTAAGATGTGAATAATGCATTCCATCATGCTCCTTTTAAAGTCAAATTTGACAAATTACAACAAGTTTTTTCGGTGCTTATACTAATGTATGGGATCCATTCTCTACCCCTTTTACTTTAAGACATAAAACTTTTGCATTTTTTATTGATACTTGTACTAGAGTCAATTGGATGTATTTTATGAAATCTGAGAGTGAAGATTCACATGTTATTTCTCAATTATATAACATGATTCTCACTCAATTCAACAATAAAATAGTAAATTTTCTTTTTTGACAATGGTTGTGAGTTTGCAAATCATTCTCTTGTTGATTTTGTGACACAAACTGGTGTTCTTTACCAGAAAACTTGTGTTTACGCACCCCAACAGAATGAAATAGTAGAATGCAAGAACGGCCACCTCATTAAAGTGGCTCAGGCCTTATGTTTTGCTATGCTAGTTCCAAAATGTTCCTAGGCTGAAACTGTCATGACTATTGTTTTTCTTATTAATAAAATGTTTGCCAAGATTCTTGATTTTTAAACTCCTTTAAGGACGCTATCCAAATTTCATTTCATTCCCTTTGCTTTAAAAGTTTGCCCTAAGGTTTATGGTTGTCTTTTCATATTCATTCTCTTCACAAAGATAAACTTGAACTTCATGCTATTAAATGTATTTTTGATGGTTACTCCAATTCAAAAAATGGATACAAATGTTCACTTCCTCCTATAGGAACCTACTATGTCTCAATGGATGTTTAGTTCTGTAAGAATTAGTCCCTACTTTTTTTGGGTGATATCCACAGTTCCTCTAACATCGATGGTAAAAAAGCAGAACAAATATGGATGGGAGAAAAGACGACATTGACCTTAGGTATAAAGAACATTAAGGAAAATGGGGAATTCGTAGTTTTAGATGACCCACTTATTAAGGAAAACAAAATTGAACATGATGGTGAGAGACTTGAGAAAATAGCTAATGGTGAGAGACTAGCTCATTTTTATGAGAGATGATATTTTAGGAAAAAGGAAGATGTCATGACTATGCATCTTAAATCTAGTACCACTCCTAATACTACCACGTCATCAGGTGAATCTTCTAAGATTGACAATAAGGTATTTACCTAGTCTCCTGAAATTCCTAATCCCAGTTCTAATACTAATTATAATAAGAGATATCCTCTCTGTGAAAAGAAAAGCACCTGATAGATTTGGTCTTTCAAAGCCTCTAATGTTGTTTAACCTAGTCCTTTTTAGGTAGCCCTTGACCATCCTAAGTGGAAGGACATAATGGTAGATGAAACGATCGCTCTCCCAAATAATTCTTATTTGGGAAATGGTTACATTACCGATGGGAAAGAAGACTGTGAGGTGCAAATGGTTATTCATTGTCAAAGACAAGTCAGATGGAATGATTGAAAGATATAAGGCTAGGTTGATTGCAAAAGGTTATACTGATACCTATGATATTGATTAGTAAGAGACTTTTGTACCAATTACTAAGATGAATATTGTTCATGTCATATTGTCGCTTGCTGTTAATCTAGACTAGCCTCTACGATATTTTGATGTGAAAAATGTCTTTCTTCATGGTGACCTAATAATAGAAATGTTTATGGATCCACCCCTAGGTTTACATTAGAATAAGGAACACTATACAAACTTAAAAAGACATCCTATGGATTAAAGCAATCACCAAGGGCATTGCTTGGTAGATTGAGTCATGCAACGAAACAGAGTGGATTCAAGAAAACTTTAGGCATATCATACCTTGTTTTATAAACATGATCATAATGATGTTACCTTTCTTCTAGCCTATGTTGATGATTATAATTGTAATAGGTGATAACATAGATGAAATGGAGAAAAACTGAAGTTATTTCGCCAAACAATTTAATATAAAGGATTTGGGACTTCACAAATACTTCCTAGGCATTAAAGTTCTCGATCTAAGAAAGGACTATTTCTTTCCCAAAGGAAATATAATTTGGAACTCCTAAATGAAACTGTTAACTATGCCTGATAGCCTATAAATATTCCTATTGAGGTGAAACATGACCTATCGATTTCTCCTATTCAAATTCCAACAAACAAGGAGATATATCAAAGAATAGTTGGGAAGTTGATCTATTTAACTCACATTAGGTCAAATATAGCATATGCAGTCAGCGTTGTCAATCAAATTTTGCATAATCCATGTGATCAACACATGAATGCTATTAACCAAATTCTAACATATATAAAATCAGCTCCAAGTAAAGGTGTTCTATGCTCCAAACATGGACAAGCTGATATTGTGGGATATACAAACTTTGTAGTAGAAAGGATTAAAAAAATCTACTTATGGATATCTTTCGTTTATTGGAGGCAACTTGGTGTCCTGGGGAAATAAAAACCATAATGTGGTTTTGTTATCTAGTACAGAAGTTGAACATTGTGCTATGCATCATATAATAACAAGACTTTATTGGCTGAAAATTTCTTAACTGAGATTGCTAATAATCCAATGCAACATCATCGAACTAAGCATGTTGAAAAAGATAGGAACTATATTAAAGATAACCTTGATTATGGGACAATAGAAGTTCCTTACACTAGAAGTTCAGATCAGTTAGCTAACATTATGACTCATGTCGTCAATAGTGGATCATTATAGACAATGCCAATCAAGTTGGGCATGCATGATATCTACACCCAACTTGAGGGGAAGAGTTAGTAAGAATGGACTATGATTCAAATGGACTATGATTCTTTCCTACCTTGTATATTTCCTGCACAATTTCCCTTAATTTAGGAATAGGAATATACATACAACTGTATGATTGATTTGTTTACTATATATAGGTCCTTGTATCTTTTATATATATCAACGAAATATATGAAAGAACTATCTTGCATATTCACAACTTTCTTCCTGTTGATTTTTGATCATCAATCATAGACGATTGTCCAACCAAACAATTTGATAGAAATTTATCCTAATGATACTTATATCTTCAGCCCAAATAACTGAGGAGAATCATATCCATGTAATTAATATCATCTTAATTTGATTAGTAGTAGTCTTACATTGTGTAACATGAGATCCATTAGAAGTAGGCAAAGATGCAACTCCAGTTGGATTTATCTGACGCATCAGTTGTGCCTGCTGCTCAAGAAGCTTGTTGAATTCTGTTATTTGTTGCTTCACCATCAATCTTTGATAATAAGCATTGAAAAATTCACGGTTCTCTTCTTCAAGCTTCTGCCAAACTGTCAAACAAAGTAAGAGTTTGAAAATTAGTAAGGGACCATGTCTAGAAATAGCTCCTACACTGTTAGAAAGTATGCTTTCACAAGTGGAGATAACTGAGTAGTTGCATGCATATCCAAGGTGATAAAGGTATAGCCACAAGTGAACATGAACAAACAGGAGGAGTTTAGTAAAATGGCTTCAGGGACTTATCATTTGTATTGTTGAAGAACTATGACTTGGAACACTGTTTTAAGCAACAAGATAGATTCTGGTACATCTTGTGAAGAGAATTTAGTCTAATTCAAGATTTAATCCTTAGCATCCACAAGATTGCTATAATTCATAAATAAAACCACCGAATAGGCTGGAGTCTATAAACTAAAATAATCTTGCACATCTACATACAAATATGCGTATCTTACTTGTCCATGTCAAAGGCAACTATTTAACAACAAAGTGATCATACTTTACTGAAAGAATTTCTACAGATAGTACCAAAGACAAACCAACAAAGCAATGGTATGGCCTTCTGACACAATAGCAATGTTGATAAATGATTAAAAGGATAAAAGCACAATCACAATGGCTCAACCTGAATGCTAATCAACGTTACATAGAAAAGAAAAATGGTCTCATGGAGCTTATTCATGTAAATATTTAAGAATCACAGAAGCTTGTGTCATTGTCAATAAATACTATAGTTACCAAGTTCAGTAAATCCAGGTTCTATCTTTGCCTGATCTAACAATGTTTGCACAACCTCCCTCTGGTTCATATACAGCTGAAGACACCGTTCTATAAGATTTTGTACCTGGAATAAAAGACCAATAACTTAGCAAAAGTTTATAGTTTATAGACAAGTAGGTTATACACCAAGTTCTATACTTAACCAAACTGAAGTTAAACCATCTTACCACTTGTATATCTTTGGGTGATACCCTTCTCACTCCTCCACTTGACATGTTGTAGTCTTCTAAATAGAAGAGGATGTAACTGAAAATAGATGAAATTCACACGAACACTATTAGTGAAAAATTCCAAGAGCTTAGTACAACGTCTTCACTATTGTTTGATCTGTCCATTTTAGCCATGGTACATGCATTCTTTAACGTTTGCAGTTGGTTCAATTTTAGAAACACAACCAACAGTTATCTTGGAAGCCACACACGGATTTAGCCTGTAATCCTTCTTCATTTTGTATAAATACTAGCAAATTCTTCTACAGTTCTTCAGCACGCCCATTATGTTACTCCAAAGCAAATACTCTCGACTTCACACAACATGTAATCACATATCATCACTTTCAATTTCACAAACCTTGTCAGACAAAATATAATATCGTGAAATATGGTCCACCATAATTCATATCTTTCAGAAGATTATGCAACCAACATCTCTCGAGATCTTAACTTTTCACAAAGATTCCTTAGTCTTTAATAAAATGAACAAAGGAAGAGTTAAGAAAGCAGCCATCAAGGAAAAATTTTCTATTTCTACTACCCGTTCATAAGAAATAAAGCATGTGCTGCAGATTTGGCATATTGAACTAATCCCAAAACGGAAAATTAACCAAAAGAAAAAGATACGAATACATCCCAACTCTCTAAAATTACCACATTGCAAAGACTTCCCATTCCAAAGCATAATCCGAAACCCATTAAGTCTCTCTAAAAGATCAAACCCGAGAAGTAAATCCCAAGTTTTGAAATTCCCAAAATTTGAATTACCAGAAAAGCTCCAATTTTTAAAATTCGGAATACAATTGGAACATTATCATCTGTCCCATTTCCACTACCCCATCCCTCGTATCCTCTACAGTAAACGTGACAGAAGCACATAAATTGAAATGAGGACAGCAAAAGTATCTATCCGATGACCAAAATCGACAATCGAAACGTCCTAAAGAACTTCCATAACCACATTGGATTAACATTATTTAATCGAAAAATTAATCCTAAAGACTTCCATAACCACACCGGATGAACATTATTTAATAGAAAAATAATCCCATAGAACCCACATACTGTTCAAACATTGGAATATATACGCGTAAATATCACGCTCTCAGATAATAAAAATAAAAAGCAACAAATATAGAAGAAGAAAAGCAAATGGCAGCTAGAGGAGATACTTGCTAGAGCCGGAAGTTATGGGAGCAGATAATTATATATAGAAAAATATGTTACATAAAAATAGCCAATGGATAGTTTGGACTTACCCACATCACACAAGTCTTACCTGCTATTCAGCAAAAAGGGTTCTGGATCAAGAGCAAAAGAAAGCGAAAACTGTTCTTCGTCTACTAAAACCGATCATGGCGGTTCTTAATTTTCCCTTTATTTATTAAAAAATTATAAAAGCATAACTAAAAGAACACGGGGATGAAGATACGTGGATTGCTTAGAGCAAGGGGAGAGGAGGTGGGACCTAGATGAGAAGATCAGGTGGGGGGTGGAGGTGTTGATTGATTGTGACACACTATTCCCAGTTTTTACCAGACAACTAGCTTTTGTTTTGTTGTTTTGTTATAAAGCTGCTTTAAAACTTGGTCAACATCATCAGAGCATATGAACCAACACAACACAAAGATTCGAGTTTTTCTCTTGCAGTTGTTAGCTACTTTTGCTTCTTTGCCACCATCCCAGATTGAGTGAACAGCACATGAAGCCGCTAAAGTTCCACACTTGAGAGGAGGAAGCTATGAAAGATTCATCCTTTTTTTTTTTTTTCATGTTATCAAAAGCTTTTTACTTTCTTGTAAATAATAATGGAAATACTGTAGAAGAGGATTATTCAACTAGAAAATCTGAAAGCTTACCTTTGATTCAGTTGAACAGAAAAGGCTTCTGCTTGAGGTTACAGAAAGGTTTGGCTGAGTAAGATGTCAACATACTGTTTGGTTGGTTTAATTTACAGCCAGCTGATGGGTGTGTTAATATGTAGAAGATGCAAATTGAATCCTTGTCCAAGGTGGAAGTATGAAGTTAATAACCGAGGTGCCTTTTCCAGATAAAAAAGGAAAATATCAAGCAATTAAATGTGCCGCGACTATTTTTCTCCTTTTGAAACAATGTATGCTAGTAAGATATCCTCAAAATTGTAACCTTCCCATAACGTAAAAGCTACTAATATATTTTTGCAGAGCTCACCACCAATGTAGCGGCACCATTCGTTAAAACTTGTCCCTTTTAATGCATTTATCCTGTCGAACCTGAAGTTTTTGATAAATACAAGTCACCAATTTTAAATCCAATTATACACTGTTGGTGATAAACGCAAATGCACGTTTCTATCGTCAAGTAGTAAAAATATCGATCCCACGGAGACCAAATTAGTTAAATAATAATACTTGTAATAATTTCTAATTTAAGCTAATAACATAAATATTAAAGAAAAGATTGAGTGATTGTGGTTTGAAAAATAAAATAAAAACGAGAATTAAAGCTAGATAAAAATATAAGAATTATCAATGAAATGAAAATCTAGGAATTTAACTTCCCCCTTGATTTTTACCTCGGTGTCGAAATTTTCTCAATTTAATTCATATACTGGGTTTGATAACCTAAGATTCAGAATTAATTACTAAGCCCTCCCAGATCATTAGTAATCCTAATCATCGAACCAATT
>JANZLD010426797.1:0-15466 GCA_026413575.1 Erythroxylum carthagenense
GCATTCAGCAGCCTCACCTTCACCAAAAGACTGACTTGAGCGTCGGAGGGGCTAATCGGGACACAACTCCCGACGTGTCTTCTTTGTTTTGCAGGTATCTTTACGTCGAAGTCATCACAAGAAGCAACCAACTTATGGATCCAAACGGTAACATCCCGTTCCGCCAGAATCTGGCAGAACCAGAATGAATAAAATATTACGTGATTATGAATCACTGGATAAAAGTAAAATTTTAGCCAAAAAAATTGTTAAACCTAAACAAGCATTAAAATTGGAGGATAGAAGAATCATCAATACTTACGTAATTGATTAATGACCAACTGTAAAAAATGTAAGGGTTTGAATACGAAAAATTTTCAGAAATTTAAGAAGTAACAGGCAATAACAAATTTATCATCAATTTAAATAAATATTGTTGATAATTGATTGCCATAAAGAGATTAAAAAAAATGAACAATGATGAATTGTGAACAATAATTAGGTAAAAATTGATTACCAAAAAATAAAATAAAATTAAATGAAGGTTGAATATGATAAAAGGGGTAAATTTGCTAAACAATCACTAACGAATTAAGAACATTTGATCAATGAAAATTTCCTAAAGATTAAAATAGAATTGAATGATAATTAATTGCTACAAAAGGATAAATTTGAATGAACACAAATTGGCATAAATTTAAAAGATTGGACAATGAAAAATTGTCACAAATTGAAACAAAATTGGCTAATAATGGATTGCAATAACAAACCAAAATACTATAATGATTAAATCAAGGGAGGTTTTAATTGATATTTTGATGATTACAAAATACAATTATTACCAATGAGTCTATTATTTTGGTGAGAAGTAATATAAGAACAAGATGTAGTCATAAACTCAAGAAGATAGTTTGAAGTTGATATTTGCAATTATTAATATGAAAATCAAGTCAAGAATAAAGGAGATCAAGGCACAACAAAGTAATTCCATATTTTGTAATCCTAATTGTAGTATCATTTAGTCAATTTGAAGATCTTAAAAACTCACCATGTATAAACGTTTTATATCACTTTATTGCATGTGTTTTTTTTATTCATCAAGAGTCATTGAAGCTTTTGGTTTTAAAAGAAAAGCCTCTTGATCTTCAAGTAGTCTTTGAGAGTAATTTTTGAAGATTTTTTAATTATAATTTCATTAAACAATTCAAGTTTGGGAATTTAAAGTTGATAATAATATGTTTATAAGAGGATTGATCGATCAATATAAGTTAGTGATCCATTAGTGTAAGTTAAATATGTAATAGGTGATTTTGTTAACATATTATTCGACCACTATGGTGATATGATCGGCCATTGTCCCTATAAGGGACACATTGGTTGACCAATATGGATGAGAGGATAACCAATATGCAATAAATAGCAAATTTTGTGTAGTAAATGCACTTTGATCCACTAATCAACCAATGTAGTTTAAACTTGCAAATGGGGTCATTTTTTGACATACTAACCAAACAACATTACTGGGTGGTTCTTTTAAGGGAAACATTGGTTGACTAATGTCTCAGCAGTTAGTGAATTTGTGTATTCAATGCACATTAGTCGACTACTACGCTAAACTAGTTAACTAGTACTCTACAATTAACCATTGTAACAACAAGCTTTTGGATCTGACTATTAATGGTCTTGAAACTCAATAAAATATTTTTCTCGATGGTTTTAGCATTAAGAATCATTTGGTTATCTCTCTCTCTCTCTCTCTCTCTCTCACACACACACACACACACATATAAGTATTTTTTAATCATTTGAACATCATTGTCTCAAATAATAACAAAAACAACTGGGTTGAATCTTGTTGATCAGCGAGGTCTGAGGAGGTTCAATAATACGCGCACTACAAGAGTTAAGACATTTAGTGACAATTTTTTTATGACTAACTATTATTTCATCCTAAATACGAGATTTTTTGTGATAAGACAATTGATTGACACTATTGTTTGGATTAACTGTGATGATTTATTTTTTCATCACTAATACAATAGTAATTGTGACAATTTAGTATCTTTCACAATTAAGTTGTCACTATTAATATATTAATAGTGATAACTTTTCTTTTATCACTAAGTTTTGTCATTAAAAGTCTATGCAATTTGGCACCAAAATAATTTTGGCCGGAATAAATTGTAATTGTGACAAAATATATATTAGTAACTAATATTTTCTATTTGTTGTGACAAAATATAGTTTGGTCATTAATATTTTTTTCTTTTTGTTACGAAATGGTTAATCGTCACACAATATTTTATTTATTGTGACAAAAAATTTTGTCAATAAATATTCAATTAATTAGTGTCTACTTTATATTGTCACAACAACCGAAGTATAACTACGGTTACAACTATTCGTAATTTAGTGACAATATTTTTTGTAACTAACTATTTTTGTCATCACAAATACAAAATTTTTTAGTGCCAAGACAATTGATTGACACTATTGTTTGGATTATCTGTGATGATTTATATTTTTGTCACTAATACAATAGTAATTGTGACAATTTAGTATCTTTCACAGTTAAATTGTCACTGTTAATATATTAATAGTGTTAATATTTATTTTATCACTAAGTTTTGTCACTAAAAGCCGATGAAATTTGACGCCAAAATAATTTTGGTAGGAATTAATTATAATTGTGACAAAACACATGCTGGTAACTAATATTTTCTATTTGTTGTAACAAAATTTAGTTTGGCCGCTAATATTTTTTCTTGTTATGACGAAACAGTTTATCGTCACACAATATTTTACTTGTTGTGACGAAAAATTTTGCCAATAAATATTCAATTAATTAGTGTCTATTTAATATTGTCACAATTACCAAACTATAACTATGATCACTACTATTTGTAATTTGGTGACAATTTTTTTGTGCCTAAGTATTATTTCGTCACAGATATGAGGTTTGTTGTGACAAAACAATTTATTGATACTATTGTTTGGATTAACTGTGATGATTTATTTTTGTGTCACTAATATAATGAGAATTGTGACAATTTAGTACCTTCACAATTAAATTGTTACTATTAATATATTAATATTGTCAACATTTCTTTTATCACTAAGTTTTGTTATTAAAAGCCTACGTACTTGTTATGACGAAAACTTTTGTCAATAAAAATTCAATTAGTTAGTGTCTACTTTCCTTTTTCGTGAAAGAAAATAATAAAAAAAGAGGGAGAGGTTGTTAAATTGTGAGATCACAAATTTTAATTTTAGAGTAATTAGGTTGTAAGGTTATGATTGTTTGAGTTGGTTAGAAGTGATTTTGTAATTTGTGGGAGTGTTTTTTAAAAAGTTCTTTTATTTTTGGTGGACTAAATTGAGTAGACGTAAATGTTAAGTATTATTATTATTATTATTATTATTATTATTATTATTATTATTATTATTATTTATAAAATTTCTACTAAATTTATCAATTTTTTATTCTTAATTATATTATTAAACTCATTATTATTATTATTATTATTATTATTATTATTATTATTCCATTATTATTATTATTATTATTATTATTATTATTATTATTATTATTATTATTATTATTATTATTATTATCAAAAATTATACGAGGTTTTTTGTGACAATTGTTTTGTGACTAACTATTATTTCGTCACAAATATGAGGTTTTTTGTGACAAGATAATTTATTGACATTATTATTTGGATTAATTGTGATGATTTATTTTGTTGTCACTAATTCAATAACAATTATGACAATTTAGTATCTTTCATAATTAAGTTGTCACTATTAATATATTAATAGTGTCAAATTTTCTTTTATCACTAAGTTTTGTTATTAAAAGCTTATGCAATATGACATCAAAATAATTTTGACGAAAATAAATTTTAATTGTGACAAAACATATGTTAGTAATTAATATTTTCTATTTGTTGTGACAAAACATAGTTTAGTTACTAATATTTTTTCTTTTTGTTACGAAACGGTTAATCGTCACATAATATTTTACTTATTGTGACAAAAAATTTTGTTAATAAATATTCAATTAACTAGTGGCTACTTCATATTGTCACAATAACCGAATTATAACTACGGTCACAAGTATTCGTAATTTAGTGATAATTTTTGTGACTAATTATTTTTCATCACAAATATGATATTTTTTAGTGACAAGACAATTAATTGACACTATTGTTTGAATTAACTGTGATGATTTATATTTTTGTCACTAATACAATGATAATTGTGGCAATTTAGTATCTTTCACAGTTAAATTGTCACTATTAATATATTAATAATGTTAAAATTTATTTTATCACTAAGTTTTGTCACTAAAAGCCTATAAAATTTGGCGCAAAATAATTTTGACGGGAATTAATTGTAATTATGATAAAATATATGTTGGTAACTAATATTTTACTTGTTGTGACGAAAACTTTTGTCAATAAAATTCAATTAATTAATGTCTACTTAATATTATCACAATCACCAAATTATAACTATGGTCACTACCATTTGCAATTTAGTGATATTTTTTTGTGCCTGAGTATTATTTTGTCACAGATACAAAGTTTGTTGTGGCAAAACAATTGATTGAAACTATTGTTTGGATTAACTGTGATGATTTATTTTTGTGTCACTAATTCAATGAGAATTGTGACAAATTAGCACCTTCACAATTAAATTGTCACTATTAATATATTAATATTGTCAAATTTTCTTTTGTCACTAAGCTTTGTTATTAAAAGCCTATGTACTTGTTATGACGAAAACTTTTGTCAATAAAAATTCAATTAGTTAGTATCTACTTAATATTGTGATAACCAAACTATCACTATGCTCACTATTATTTGTAATTTTAGTGACAAATTTTTGTTGTCACTTGATCAAATTTTTGTTACAAAAGTTTTTTTTGGATAAATTAAATAATTTCATTAAAAATAGGAGATGTTACATCTGGATGGCTATCCCTCGTGGATAGCCCATTTGGCTCACTTGATACACGAAAATAGCTGCAAAACGACAACGTTTACAAAAGGCATCTTTAGACGAATTAGGGTAGAACTAATTTTGCCTTTCTCGAATCTTCGATCTGTTACTCAATTAAGGAGGATGATTTCGATACTCTGAAGGTGACGTTTGTAAAGATCCAAGGGACTCCTCTTCTCAGTCTTGTTCTCGGTAGCAACTTTCCTTAGGTAATCGATTACATCTCAAATCTCCTTTAAGGATTAGGACACTAAGCTATTTCTTTGTTATCGAACGGGGTCAAAATTAGGCCAGATCGGATTAGGTCGGGTTAAAATTGACATCCCTAAAAATTAATTTAATTGACCACTTACAATATGAATAAGTACAAGGTCAATCCTCTGATAGTTTTAAAATATTAAAAAAAATTAACTATTCTAAAATATTAGAGTCTAACCTATATTTTAGTATAATTTTTAGAGTTAAAAACATTTTTTTTGTCAAAACTAGGTGTTGTGAGTTTGATATAAAAGATCATAAATTTAAAGTTTGTTGGTTCCACTTTACTTTTCCTTTTTTTGTTTCTGATTTAAAATTTGAAAAAATTATTTGATTGAATTTATGAAATTTTTATTTTATTTTTATATTTTCATGATTGAGAAAAATCATAAAAATTAATTTTGATTTTTTGTCGTAATATGATTTATGATTAAATAAATATATTATTTAATTATTTAATATTTATTATATAAAATATAACTTAATTTATGATTTATTGAAAATTTAAGAATCACTTAATCAATACATATTAAATTTAAAATAGTTAAAAAATTTAAATTCCAAATTTTAAAAATATTTGTTTAAAATATTTAGTTCTAAATAATAACATTAGTTTTAACATTTTGTGTGTGTATATATGTTAATAAATAAGTACTAGTTTCAAATTACCAAATAAAGTCGTTAAAACTTAAAAGTGCTTAACTCACCCGAAAACTAGCTCATATATTTTCTTAAACCTTCTGTATCCACTTCCCAAGGAATGCCAAGAGCCACAGGCCATTGCTCCATGAGGAATTAAGAGCAGTTTGCGCGGTAGACAAAAGGGGAATCAGAGAAACGGAGATTGAGAAACCCAAACCCTCAAAAAACCAGTTGGAGGAGGGTAAATCGCTCTCGAACCTCTCTGATGGCTAACAACCCTCCTCTCTCTCTCTCTCTCTCTAAAACTCTCACACTCCTCTTCCTCTTCCTCGTCGCTCCCTCTCTCCCTCCCTCTCAATCCCTCTCTGACCTCTCCTCACCTTCCTCTAAACCTCTCGTTCCTTCGCTCGCACGCGCCTCCTCTGGCTCGCTTCGACCTCCACCAATCACTACCGAAGTTGGTGCCTTGTTTTAGATGTGACCAGCTAGTGAGTTAATACTGTGATGGGCTGGTCTCATCTGGCTAAGAATAGTCCTGTGGTCGGAAAGTCTCTATTGGGTGTTTTCGGAATATTAAACGAGAAAAAAGTTGGTCGTTTGAATGTCTCCCATCTTCTCACCGTCTCCGTGTCGTCTCATCTCCAGTGAGTAAATTTAAGTACTTTCCTTCGTTTTCTAAATTTCTCAGCATCCCCAAATCTAGGGCTCTCTCTTCTAATCAGGTAAACTGCTTTTTCTCCCCAAAGCCTCTATTTCATTTCAAAGCTTCAATCTTGACTGCTCACTTGGCTGTACCGATTGTTTCTCTTCTTTATCTGTCCAATGTTATTGTTTTTAAAATGTCGGTTTTGAGTTTTAGATGGTAAATATGTTTTCTTTACTTTTGAATTGAATTAATTGTTAGGTTTAAGGAAATGAGAGCAGTGCTTAAGCTAGTTCCACATAACGGTTTTTTGAGAATTTTCTATATATTAAACAGCCTTGGAAATCTGACTAGCAACAAGTATAGTGGCAACATTCAGAGTGGCAAGGAGCCCAACAGCAACAGCAGTAGAAATAATAACAATAACATTGAGAGTAATAATGTAGCTGATAAAAGGTTCAAGGCTTTACCGGCTACAGAGACACTTCCGCGAAATGAGGTTCTTGGAGGATATATTTTACCTTTTTGACATTCCCTTTTCCTGTAAGGAAATTTGGTCTGTCATGATGGCCACTGGGCAAAATTGGCCATCAACGCTTGATGAATCTGATTTGATTACTCGTGACCAGTGACTGAAAGGTGAAGTTGGCAAAATTTTGGGTATTCTATTGTTCTAGATGTCCTACCTTCATTGACTCTACCAATCATGTAAAGTTTCTCAATACACATTGGTTGCTTATTCATTGACTCTACTATACATGTGAACTTTCTCAGTACACATTTGTTGCTTGTGGTGGAATAAGCTCATCTTGTTTCGAGTATCAAGCTGCCTTTGTCAGTTGGTTTTAATCTTTCCCGCATGCTTAATTCTTATTTGATAATGCTTTACCACAAATTCTAATGCAGAAGCTTATCAGAATTCTAGATGGTGAGTCTAGCTAGTTCAGGTGGCTTGCATGAAAACACTTTCCTTTTTGTTATGGGCGACCATGGACAAACCCTGAATGGCGATCACGGCAGAGGAAACGCTGAAGAGGTACATGATTTAACTTTCTGAAGTTTAATTTGGTTTCATTCTATGTTTCCTTTGTAACAAAATTACATGTTGTAGGTTGAAAAAGAAATCTTCCTATCTGCTTCCATATGACTTTGATACCTCTTCTTGTGCTCCCAATTTGGTATTACCTGCTCTTTAAATAATTTTACATTCGCTGTTAATTTCAAGACATCCTTATTTTCGTTTCCTTCAATCATTTCTCAATTTTCTGTTGTAGGTGAGAAGATACATTGATGCCTACTCAGCCTCTTCAATCATTGGGTTTTCTAGTGAAGATTTGTTACACATATCAGATGTATATGATAAGGCATTAGTGATAAATTTATTGTAACATATATTATGTATTTAGTGACAACATTACTGTAATATATAACTTTTATATTTGTGACGAAATCTTTTACACAATATAGACACTGATGCAAATTTCTTTTACAATTAATGTAATTTCGTTAATGAATTGATAGTGTCATTTGTGATAATAATAAACATAGTTAGTGACAATATTTTTTGTAAGAACCAATTTTCAATTTTGTGACGAAATGATGTTGATACTTTTTTATTAAAATATTAGTGACCAAAAGCAATGGACGTTGATAAAAAAATTATTAGTGACAAATATTTTGTCAGTATTTATAATTATTTTAGTGGCGATAATGTTGTAACAATAAAATAAAATACTATTACAACTTTATTCGTCACTATTTTATATTATTTGTGTCAAAAAAATTTGTCATAAATATGTAAAGTTGTTGTGACCATATAGTATTGTCACACATTTCATAGGTTTTAGTATCGGCACTTTTGTCACAATATAATAAAGTATTATTACAACTTTATTCGTCACTACTTTATATTATTTGTGTCAACAAACTTGTCATAAATAGGTATAGTTGTTGTGATCATACAGTGTTGTCACACATTTGACAGGTTTTAATGTCGACAATTTTGTCACAATAAGATGGAGAACCGTTACGGCTTAATTCGTCACTACTTTATATTATTTGTGACGATAAACTTGTCACAAACATGTAAGTTATTGTGACCATATAGTTTTGTCACAAATTTCACAAGTTTTAGTGTCAGTATTTATGTCACAAAAGTGTTGAATAACTGTGATCATATCTTAAATTAGTCACTATTTCATCAGTGACGGAGGTATTTGTGACGATAGGTGACGACTTCAAAAATCGGACACTATTAATAATAGTGACTAATATTACTGCTTTTAGTGACAACTTTGACTTTCACTAAAAATACAATT
This sequence comes from Erythroxylum carthagenense, assembly GCA_026413575.1. NCBI lineage: Eukaryota > Viridiplantae > Streptophyta > Magnoliopsida > Malpighiales > Erythroxylaceae > Erythroxylum > Erythroxylum carthagenense. The sequence continues at coordinate 8,848 of JANZLD010426797.1, forward strand.
TCTTGTAGTGAATCCTTACACAAAGTGAAAAGATTACCTAATAATCCTAATAGGAACATCAAACTAAAGGATTTCTTAATATTAGTGGGAGTTACAAGTCCTAGATATTGTATGATTTCTTAATATAAAAGGGAATTCTAAGTTATAATACTAGACTAAGGACTCTCAGATAAATGCACAAAACACAGAGCTCATACAAAGCCTGCAATATATTCACTGCTGCATTCAAATCCCTCTTTTGGTTCATCAGAAGTTCAATAAATAATATTAACTTGGAATGAATTTTCTCTAGTTGCATCATCTTGTAAGCCTCAACAAAGTTCCCAATCTGAATGTAGTTATCTATTTCATGGAAAAAAGTTTCAACAATTGAAATCTCTTCCAACTGATCTTTAAGAACCTTGAGAAGCAAGTATCTGACGCTATCATAAGCTTCAAGTACAACACACTGCCTATATCTGAGAGTCCTTCAATTTAGTGTTGTATTATAACTTAGAATTCCCTTTTATATTAGAAAATCATAAAATATCTAGGACTTGCAACTCCCATTTTTATTAAGAAATCTTTTAGTGTTCCTATTAGGATTTTATAAACCCTGTTTATCTTAGGTATTCTTTTCACTTTGTGTAAGGATTTATAATTCCCCTTTATTTTCAGATTATAGAATTCCATTTATTTTAGGAAATCCTTATTTATATGGATTATATGTCTGCATATATATACAACATGTATAATGTATGGTATTGCTCATAGTTAATTGCTTGTTTCTTTTTCATAGACAAAAGATAGTATATTGAGCAGGATAAGAAGAAAAATGTTGACTTTGAAAGATTTTAAGGGCAGAAGGGATGGTATAGAGAGGAGAGGCAGAAGAATACCGGATTCTTTGAGAAACATTTTTTACTTAACAGAGGTTGCCGCCGAGAAATTGATCAAAGAAAACAACAATGGCACCAAAAATGCTATTTCATCATTCGAGTTTTCAAAGTTGAAACGTAAAAAATCTCCCAGAAATCAACCTGGCAAATCCATGACTGAGTTCAATGTCAGAGACGTAAAGAAAAGGTCCAAGACTACCCCTATTGCAGCAAGCCAAGTAAACAAGAAGGAACCTGTGAAGCAACAAAAAGGACGAGTTTCTAGCGCCAACCCACCTCCGGACATGCCTCAGCAGTTCAAAAATCGCATTCAAGAAATGAGGGGCACAGTGGTTGAGCTGATCATACAGAAGCCATTGTTCGAGACAGACTTGACAAAGGGTGAGGGACGCATGTCCATTCCCGCCAACCAAATACAGTGCCACAACTTTCTAACGGATGAAGGGAAAGAATTGCTGAACATGTTGGACGTGCATGGAAAGTTGAAGGCTATAGAGACCAAGGTAATCGACCCAGCGTGACTGAAGGAACCACCAATATGAACTTTAATAAGTGGAACATGAAGAAATCAAATGGGAGTGGTAGCAGTTCACATGTGTTGACGACAAAGTGGAACAGTCTTGTGACTGAGTAACCCTTCAACTTTGAAAGTGGGCAATACCATTCAGTTGGTCTTTCAGACAAGAAGGACAACTCTGTTTCGCACTGGTTGTTTTGGGTCTAGCATGAGGTGCAGATGGAGGCGATTTGTAAATTTTCTTTCCTGTTAGCTTTGGTTATGTAATGTATACGGACGCCATTACTCTTTCATAACCAACAAGTGTTAATAATATCTTCTTGCAAGTTTTTGCCCAATTAGGTTAAGCTTGAACTAACTACACTTCTTCAAGTACTTGGCTGTGAGTGTGAAAAAATAAAAGGAGTATCCTCCGATTTTGCTTGAGAAAAACTTTATTTCTTTCACACTCATTCCCTCCAAAATAACCCAGGATAGATTAGACAGCCCACACTTTTATTAAAAACTAAAACCGAACCTTCAATCAATTCTCCCCTCAAATTCTCTGCCCAGCAACTTTGCCCAACTTTGTCCTAGTCTATCTCAACCATCCATTTATATGAATCCCACATAAATGGATGATTGGAATAAACTAGGACAAGGTTGGCCAGAATTGCTGAGACAGATGATCACGTCCCGTCAATTCTACTCGCCGTCCCCAAGGGGCGAATCTGCTTCTTTTTGGTGTTTCAATCTGACCCCAAATAAAGTCTTTAGAGTTTAAACACTTTTTAAGGTTTCTCTTTAAAGACAAACTTTGTCAATCACCGTACCTTTTAGTTATTAAAAGTAAGTATCCCAAGTCATGCGGATTATAAAAAAGGAGTGAACGCCCGAAGATAAATCTATAATGTCCGAAGATAAATCTATCTACCCATTTTTGACTTCTTTCTGAGTTATTGACCCTTAGCTCAAAGATGCCAGTGAGAGTTCACCAAATTTTCTCCTAAACTTATAAAATGAATACAATAATCAAAAAATTTAGTTTCGAACACTAATACCTTCTCTCTCTCTTTTTTTTTTTTGGAATAACAAATATGAATTCGTTGAATGAATGAAAGAAGCTAGCTTGATTCATTTTTAAGTCAGTATTGTAATTTGTCACATTACGGATGATGGAAACGGAAGATAGATTGCTGAAGAAATCACAGCAAATGATTACAAGAACAAACTTACTGAAAAGTCCTCAAATATCTTGCAGTTCTTAGATTTCCATTGTCACAACACATATATATAACGCAAACAATGAAATGCTCATTCCAAAGCAGCATTCCAAATGATTCCCCAACTTTCCAAGTTTCAACATTCCATCGTCATTAACACAATAAAACATGATGTAAAGCTTAACTAAAACGACCTTGGCTTTGCCACGATGGTGGAATGCTTCAATATGTGCAAACTGAACTGCCCACCTTTCTCGGTGGTATCAATCTTCGACTGGCCAGGGGGAGGCAAAAGCTCAAAGTTCTGTACCAAGCGTCCCACTGTGATACCAAGAATTGGCAACGCAAGAATAATTCCAGGGCAGCTTCTTCTACCAACTCCAAATGGAAGGTACCTGAAGTCATTGCCATTGGCCTCAACCTTAGATTCTTCTTCCAAGAACCTCTCCGGCCTGAACTCTTCAGGGTTCTTCCAGTTTGCAGGATTGTTTGCTAGCCACCATGCATTCACCAAGATTTTACTCTCTGCAGGGATGTCATACCCACCAAGCTTAGCATCATGAAGGTTCATGTGGGGCACAAGTAAAGGGATTGCCATTCTAAGACGGAGAGTCTCCTTGATCACAGCCTGGAGGTAAGGGAGATTTTGAATGTCGGGTTCGGTGATTTGGTGAGCAGGTCCAAGCACAGTGTCAAGTTCAATCCTCAGCTTCCTCTGGATTTCAGGGTGGTTCACAAGCTCTGCTATCGCCCACTCGATTGACCATAGCGTTGTCTCAATTGCTGTCCACATGAACATAGAGAATTAAGTAAACTATTTGGTAGGTACATCTATCTACCTGCGAAGCGTATAATATCAAGCTCCTTCATAATGATGAAAGCTCTTCCAACACAAAGTCGGTGAGAAAAGCATTTCCTACCACCTACTACCTACCAATGATGTATACAGATTTATCTATACAACTTTTTATTGCTTTAATTGCAATGTTTATTATTTTAGTTGGTTTACCTACAACAATTGTTGTGCCAACCTACCACTAGGCTTGGCAAACCCCATCGATAATTATAAGAAAAAATACGTTATTTTTCTTTTTTAATTTTAAAAAAATTCTGGCTGGAGTAGGCCAACTTAGACTTCGGGTTTCCTAAGTCGCTCTGGCTCGAATTAGGACTTGATTGTCTCAATTTCAAACCCGGCAAAACCTACTAGGCCAAGCTCAGGCCTTGGAAGGCTAAGCCCAACTTGACCTATTGTTTATTTTTTTGAAGAGTAAAATATTCAAATTTTCATTCATGATGATAAAACTCAGTCAGAAATTGAAAAAATAGAAACTCAATTTTGTAGATGCGCAAATCGAATAGATGCTTGACTTATTGTTAACATTACGACAATAACAAATCAGAAAAAAAATTAGGATTTAGGAAATTCCATTCTAAACCATTCTCAAGCCTACCTACCACAAAGTCACTTTTCTAGTACAAAGGGGCAAAAATGTCCCAAAAATCTCCCTGTCTTTTGAAGAATCGTTTTCTAAGAACCCTGAAGAGTTACAACCTTGAAAACAACTAATCAAACTGAAAACCTTCCACATTGGGACACTCAACGCTCTAAGTTTAATTAGGCAAAAACTCGAAATCGGATTCAGGATTACCTTCTATCTTTTCATAAACTATTTACTCTGATTGGTCAACCTTAATCACTTGATCATATAACGATTCCTACTTCAATTACGATTAGCTACTATAATTTTGTCAGGTGGCAGTCAACTTTTCACTAGTAGATTCTCACCTCACTCCTACCCCCCAAGGCGCTTATGTGAACAGTTCGCCATATGTTTTTCGTTTACCAGATAATGCTCCTGATGACGACATCTATTTAATTTCCTATTGCTGGAGTAAATATCTACTGACACCTTACCTACTTCACGCCAATAATTGGTGTGTGTGTCTTATTGAGACCTCTCGTGCACTTATCATTATCTAAAGTAACAACAGTCTCTAAAACCTTTTAAGCCGTTTTTGAGACGCAATTAAAATCTAGAGGGTACCACCAAACTACCAAATTCGTTCAATAGCAACCAAAATAAGGAACTGTTGAGATCTGATAAGAAAGGAAAATGCTGTGCAGAATAAATATTGATTATTACCGGCAACGTTGATGTTCTCAACAATGTAAAGAACGTTATCGTCGTTGATCTCTCCCTTCTTCTGAGCGTCCAATATGTGATCAATTGCGCATTTCAACCCTTCGTTGCTCATGCTCTTTGTGCTTGCTAGTTTCCTACACGAATAAATTTGTGATTATTACCAATAAAAAGGTAAAAGCAGCAACCATTTTCACGATCAAGAGCAATTGTTTTTACCGATTACAAATATAAAAATATAACTTTTGGCCGTAATTCCATTTAATTATAGCAAAAGTCATTAAAAGGAAGGAAACATTAATTAGTCATTGGGATAACCGAAACTTTAGAAGCCAAAAGAAAAGGAATTTCTTGGGATTTTCGAAGCTATTCAAAGCTTATGAAACCAAGAGAGAACCAGGACTGTTGAAGGAACCTGAGGCTTAAACCACACCAAAGTGGAAGCTTTAATGAAAAAAGATGAATGAAAACGACGAATGAAGCTTGAACCACACCAAAGTGGAAGCTTTAATGAAAAAAGATTAATGAAAACTACGAATTACTTACTTCCTTTCATCAACGAAATAGTCCTTGAAGAGCTGAAGCCTTCTTTCTTTGACTTCTTTACAGATCTTCAAGTAACCTCTCAGGAATGGTCTAAGAATTGGGATGAAATCACCATAGTTATACTCAAAGCTCTGTGCCAGCCTACTCCTCTCACCATTCAAAGCTTTGAGCTTTACGAACAAAGGGTCATCCTCGCTGTCGAATCTCCTATCAAACATGATCCTGTACATGTTATTGTACATCAGGAGCTGCAATCTCCTCCTCAGTACAATCCCATTTGTAGCCGCTTCAGGGTTCTTCTTAACATCTTCCACAACACTGGCGGCCTCGAATTCCCAACCTGTTCTGTACTGTTGGACAACTTTGTTAGTAAAGAAAGGGACCGTCATGATTCTCCTCATCTTCCTCCAGTGCTCGCCGTAGACTGTGAAGACCATGTCCTGTCCTTTTCCAGTGAAGATATCGAACACCACGTTACGGGTGCGAGACCCGAACTCAACTCCCTGTGTATGCAGCACCTCTTTGGCGAGTTCCGGCGAGGAGACGACGACGAGGTTCCGTTGTCCCATACGGAGAAGGAAAATGTCGCCAAACTTCTTGGCAAGGTCAGTGAGGTTGCGGTGGTTCAAGTCATCGCCAACCTGAAGCCAGTTACCGAAGACAGGAACAGGAAGAGGTCCAGGAGGGAGCTTGAAACGCTTGCCACGTAGTTTGGAAACAACAATAGCCACAATAGTAGCGAGGAAGAGTCCCAAAAGGGTCTTCTCCAAGAGGAGGAGATCCATAATTACTCCTAGTACCAAAATAAATGGCTATTACCACAAAGACTATACAAAGGAAAGGAAGAGACGAATGATGGACAATTTGGTGTCGGTGCCTTGGTGGAGCAAATATAAGCCCAAGTTTAGGGGAGCTTATATAGAACCTGAGAGCTAAGCTTGAGTACGCGAGAGTTCGACGTTAGGTGGGGCGTGTGGCCGTGCTTTGAAATTAAAGTGAAGTGGTCGTTTGGGCACGTTAGGAACAGTTGGAACGAGGAAGGAGTAGCAGCCAACTAGTCGTAATTGACGTCGTTAGTGTTTTGACGGTTGTGTTGTGGTGGGCGTGGTAGGAGAGCATAGATAGGCACTTGGGGTTAGGTAATGGGGGTTGGTGGATGGAGCCGTCCATCCACTCCATTTTTTATCCAAACTCTTCCGTTTACAAAATAGTTGATTCGATTTTTACTTGTTCTAAATATCAGAGAAAGTGAGTTATGTTATAAAATCGAAACTAAAATGTAAGAATATTTGGGAGAGGAGAATTCTTCTTATGAAAAAATGGTGTATCTTA